>CALSFV010000400.1:0-208238 GCA_943737045.1 Parapristionchus giblindavisi
AAAATTCCACTCACTTGTTGTCAAATTTAATCAATATTGAATAAATAAAATAAAAGAGAGAGAGAGGCTTTCGTCTGATGTTATACAATATCATTCATGTCTGTATCGGAGCGATATTGACGGATAGATGTGGCAACGAATTGATTAAAGGGAGCGTTACCTCACTCAATGGTCTCTTCATTGTGCACACTATTTCTCTGTTCTCTAACAACGAGAGAGCATTGCGCGTCGAAGAGACCATTGAGTGAGGTTACGCTCCCTTTAAGTCGGTGTGAAACTTATTCAAACACTGGAATCTGACTCGAGAACGGTCTCTTCCTTTTGAAAGCCAGAACGACTGCCCCACATAGAAAATCTATCAAAATTAATGCTCTCTCGGCTTTCAAAGAACAATGGCTTACTCCTGAATACTGTGAGCACAATAGGAGAAACCGATGATGCTGCGTTCAAAAGCTTCGAAAAGCAGATAAACTCTCTTCGTTTTATGCAATATCTCGACAATTTTTTGGGTTCTTGTCGTTTTTTTTAAATTTAAATTTCGAATGGCGCATGAGATTTTCTCACATTGGATCGGGGTTGGACTATAAGTCACGTTCGTTTACTCTTTCTATATGACTTATGCATCGTTACATTTGCCTTACGTGCCTACGCCGTAACCTCCGCCGTAACGAAGGAGACGCGGCAGAGAGGGTTACGGCGTAGGCACGTAAGGCAAATGTAACGATGCATTACGCCGCCACAAAATTGGCAATTATTGTTTGACTCTGACAAATCTGGAAGATTTTAAAAAAAATCTTAATCATCTATCTATACCGCTGTTCAGTAGAATTTTTATGACTTTGTTATGTGATTTCTGTCCAGCAACTGTCAAGCAGGCCTAATGGACGATTCGAGAACACATTCGGGAACTTTATTCTTTCGAACTTTCGTGGGTTTCATCTACTTATCATCAAGTTCGCAGAGCGGAGAGTTTCAAATTACCTTGGGATTTCACTTTAAACTATTCGTAGTGATCCTGTAATTTTTCTTTGTGGCGATGTTAAAAGCATATCGAATGAGTGAACTGCCGTGAATAAAAAAGACATCACATATACCAGATAACGATGGCGCTGAGGATCGCGATGAAATGTGAGACGTCGGATAGCTAGCAAAGAAATCAATCAATAATGATCTACACACATGTTTAATGAGACACGATATTGATTATTAATAGGTACAACGAGACGATGGACTGATAGAGTGATAAGAAGGAGAGGGAGAGAGAGGGGGAGAGGTAGAGAGAGAGAGGGAGAGGCAGGCATACTAAATGAGCAAGGCTTTGGACAAATATAGAAATGATACATGTACAACAAGGTCATTTACACTTAGTGCCCTGCTAAAAAAGTTACAAAAATTAAGGAAAAGCAGAGAAAACTCTCCACCTTTTACACAGTCCCTCGACGATTTTCGTTTCATTTCGTTTCTTTAAATAGTTCATTAATAAGTTGTTCAAAAGTATTTAAAAAAAAAGAAACGAAAATAGGCGAGAGAGTGTGTAAAACGAAGATGATTTTGTCTGTTTTTCTTTTCTTTTCACTGCTTCTGAACGCAACATGATTGGTTTCTCCATATGATGCTGCTTTCAACACATTCACACCGACTTGATCAATTCATTGCCACCACTACGGCAATTCTTCTAGGTAGCTCGTTTTTTTCGAACCAAACGAAATTCAATTTAAGGAAGCGTAACCTCTCTCAATGGCGTCGAAGAGACCATTGAGAGATGTTACGCTCCCTTTAATGATGCCATGTTCAAAAGTAGCCAAAATAAACGAGAATGGTAGCAGAGATTAATGCTCGACAGGCAATTCTGTCACAATGTTCGACCCTAATCAGTCATTCTCCCTCTCCCTCTCTCTCTCCCTTTCTCTCTCTCTCTCTCTCTCTCTCTCTCCCTCTAACTTTCTCTCTCTCTCTCTCTCTCCCTTTCTACTCTCTCTCTCTCTCCCTCTCTCTCTCTCTCTCCCCCTCTCTCACTCTCCCCCCTCTCTCTCTCCCTCTAACTTTCTCTCTCTCTCTCTCCCTTTCTACTCTCTCTCTCTCTCTCTCTCTCTCTCTCTCTCTCCCTCTCCCTCTCTCTCTCTCCCTCTCCCTCTACCTCTCTCTCCCAGATTGTATCAATCCACGCCTGTCAGGCTATCGGAATGCAGAAAAGCGTTCGAATGACGAATTAGTATACTCGAGATCAGAGATGAAAGGGCAGAGGGAGGAGAGGGAGAGATCCTAGAGGGAGAGGGAGAGTGGGACATGCTAGAGGGAGAGGGAGAGGGATAGACCATAGAGGGAGAGGGAGAGGGAGAGCGATAGACCATAGAGGGAGAGTGGGACATGCTAGAGGGAGAGGGAGAGATCATAGAGGGAGAGGGAGAGGTCCTAGAGGGAGAGGCAGAGTGAGAGATCCTAGAGGGAGAGGGAGAGCCTAGAGGGAGAGGGAGAGGGAGGGAAGACAAAGGGTTTGATTATAATCGGATTGAGGATGACGATTTAGGCTACAAAGACGAAGACAAAAAAATAAATGTGACAGAAGCATTTGACAGAGGATTTGACAGACAGTATTCTGTCATTGCTCTTTGACAGGCAGGCAAAGAACATTCCGTCTAAAGTTAAGAAAATAAGCGGAAAAGAGGCGAGAGAGTGTGCAAAACGAGGTGAGTATTCTCCAAAATGGTTCTGGGCTGAAGCCTTTATCGAAAAGGTCATTGAAATTGTAGATATGCATCTAAAAGTCTGTCGATCAGACGAACAAGAGCGTGAGCATCAGGGTTGTGCGGAGAATTTTTAGACCGGAAAAATTTTCCGGTTTTCCGACCCCTTTTTCGGAAAATTTTCGTTTTCCGAAATTTTCCCGAAAAATTTTTTCCGCACAACCCTGGTGAGTATTCATCACCACTTTCAAGGGGGGAGCATTTTTTGTCTACGAGAAAACTTTAGTGAATGAGTCGCGACAGAGGCATACGGCACTACTGCAGAAGCCCAGATTGGGGCTGTTTTTTCCTAAAGTAGGGGGTAGAAGGCATATCCTCCCCGGTTGGACTTGCCGTTGATTACCCAACACTCCTTGACATACATCTTGAACATTAGCTCTTGGGACACTACATAATGCTCAGCAATTCCCCAAAATGCAGTTCATTTTCATTTCGCATTTGCTCTCGTTTTTTTTTCTCCCAGTAGCCAGCCTCATGAGACAAAAAGGATACTTTGAGCGTTTGGAATTCGGGCGAAACGGAGATCACTGGCCAGGGGCGAAAACGAATTAGCATAAATCGTTTTTGAAAGATAAATATAATGGGATCAGCGAGCAAAGTTGATATTATATGAGTAAATGAGAAGAAGAAGAAGACGAGGAGGAGTTGAATTGATAGAAGGGCGGCGAAGATCAAAGGAAATGAGAGATAATAGAGAAAATGTATATGTGTATATGGAAAGGGAGAGGAAGAGGGAGAGGGAGAGAGAGAGAGAGAGAGAGAGAGAGGGAGAGAGAGAGAGAGAGGGAGAGAGAGAGCGAATGATAAGTACTTTATCACTATCTGCGTTTCACTTCTTGCCTGTGTACAACCAGATCGTGAGAGGACGGAATTATTCGGTACGAGGGCAACACCCGTGCACAGCCTCCGGACTTGCGCTGGTTAGCAGCGATATGCGGGGATATCGAAAAAACCACTGTAGCTTGTTGAGGATGATTTGTAGGGAAGCGTGATAGGTTGTGTATATGCGCAGGGAGTGGTACGCATAGTTGTGATAGGTGTTGTGAGAATTGTTATACGAGAGGGGAGAGGGAGAGGGAGAGGGAGAGGGAGAGGGAGAGGGAGAGGGAGAGGGAGAGGGAGAGGGAGAGAAGGAGAGGGAGAGATTATCTATTGACATATCCTTCCAATCATCTCACACCATTCAAGATGATCACAAATTGGCTCAACCTTGGTTTTAGAAGAAACGAAGGTGCTATAGTTATTTTTACAAGGGGAGGGTCTCAATTCAGGTGTATAACATTATATGTAATAAAAGTAACACTAAGGAAATAATCAAGGAAATAATCAATATTTACATCAACCATGACAAGAACCACAAAGTAAAAGCATTCTATCAAATGAATTG
The DNA here is from genome assembly GCA_943737045.1 of Parapristionchus giblindavisi. NCBI lineage: Eukaryota > Metazoa > Nematoda > Chromadorea > Rhabditida > Diplogasteridae > Parapristionchus > Parapristionchus giblindavisi. The sequence goes on from CALSFV010000400.1 coordinate 4,132, forward strand.
AGACCCTCCCCTTGTAAAAATAACTAAAGCACCTTCTTTTCTTCTAAAACCAAGGTTGAGCCAATTTGTGAAAAGAAGCTCTACAGCACATATTAGCATTTTGGGGGAAATTCTTCTTAGGCATTTAGTTTATTCTATCAAATGAAGATGGCCTTATGAGATGGCAATAGCATGACTAGAATCTTTTTTTTTTTTGAAATTTTATTGTTAGTAATTGGGTCTTTTTTCCTATAATATATTTATAGACTTCAGCACACCCAGACTTTTCAGCCGTTTAGAGGCCACTATTGCCTCCCCAATGATATTGTGTTTGAGAAAGGTCATTCAAAAATAAAAAAAAAGGCTCAGCGTTTCTACAATACAGGGAGAGCGGTAATTGAAAACTTGGAAAATACGTTCAAAAAACATCTGTGCTCTATAAATTTTGCGCACTCTCTCTCTCTCTCTTATAATAATAATAATAATATTTATGCGTTTTACAAGAAAACACGGTACAGAAGAGACAAATAAATTAAATTATATCGAATGATTGATGTTGGACATATGACAAAACTATGGAACGTGAACATTGAAGAAGGTACAATGTGCAAATGGGATAAGGCAAATATTACTCTTCAATTTTACTCAGGGAAACTGAAAGTAATCGCTCCATCTTCGTCGATCTCGAAACATTGCGAGTGGCATTTGGTGTGGTACGGATGTTTTGACATGCGCCAGACGAGGTCGTTCTAATTTTCTGCAAAATAGTCTCTGAATCAGATCTCAATTTTACTTTTTCCAATGATTTTTTTAAAATACATATCTTCCATTTTCTCGAAAGTAGGTATAGTAACCCGAATTGTTGTTTTCCAATCCCATACCACCGTAGTAGGTGAAATACAGTGTAGTATAAGCCAGTCTACAACTGTTTCTAAAGATATCTCAAGTCACTATTATCACTTACTACACACTTCCGTATCGCTAAATACACACAGCAGATATGATTATCGAGCAAAAAATCTCTCTCGTCGTCTGACTCTCTCCTTTCGCGCACTCTCTCACCATTACTCTCTTTCTCTAGCGTGTCTGACTCTCTCGTCTCCCGCACTCTCTAGTCATTTCTCTGGCCGTCTGACTCTCTCGTTTTGCGCACTCTCTCACCATTCTTCTCTTTCTCTAGCTTGTCTAACCCTCTCGATTCTAACGCTCTCTCATGTTTGAGAATAACTACAGTAGAGTTTTCATGGAAGAGGGTTCAGGGATCGGTGAGAGGCACTTATTGGTCTGAGAGATCTTCTTTAAAATACAGAGAATCTCTGTACGCGAAAAGAAACGAAAAATAGGCGAGAGAGTGTGTAAAACTAGGAGAGTTTTTCTTCTTTTCTTTTCTCTTCGCAGCTTTTGAAACGCAGCATAATCTTTTCTCCTACACTCCGCGTTATCCACGGAACATAATTCCCGAGAAATGTTCTATGTAACACTTTTCGAGCTCAAAAAGTGTTAAATATATCACTTCTCAGGTCTTATGCTCCGTGGATAACACTTTTCTCTCTCTGTGTATTACGCTGTTCTCGAGTCAGATTCCAGTGTTCGAATAAGTTTCACACCCTACTAATCAATTCGTTGCTATATTTATCGAACAATGTGTCCATGGTTAGAAATGGAAATAAATAATATTGTATGATATCAAGCGGAAGCCAGGCTTCACGTATTTATCCAACATTGGACGAATAAAAATCTAGCCTTATTCATCTGGCCTGAAAAAAAGTGCCTTGAATAAACCTTTACCTTTGAATGAATGAGTGCGAAAAAGTGCGAAAAATTCTGGTAAATGAGGTAGTTTGCGGCGGCAGTTTCCTCTATATGTGATGGAGAAGGGATAGCACGGTTAAAGGGAGCGAACCCTTTGTCAAAGGTCTCTTCAAAGCCCTACGCTCTCTCGTTGTTAGAGAAGAGAGAAATAGTGTGCAGAATGAAGAGACCATTGAGAGCGGTGATGCTCTGTTCAAAAACGTACATGGGGATTGACAAATAAAAGAGTGCGGTCAGAGAGGGGAGTTTCGAATCAAAATTAGCAACACAACCCAGTTTCACGTGGTGTTATCTTGTAAAAGTAGATGGAAAAGTGAAAAGTAGTGTTAATTTTGTGATTGTAAAAGTAGTTGGAAAAGTAGCAATCCAACACTCATGTAAAGTAAAAGTATTGTAAAAGTTTGTCAATTACGAAGATGTGCTACTTTTCCATCTACTTTTACAAGATTTTAACACCACATTAGTCTTTCTCTTTGTCAACTTCCTTATAATTAGCCAGGGGTGCGCCTTTACGTGATTTTTAAGTGACATTGCTGAACTGGAAGATAGAAACAAAATGAAAAGGCACATAAAGTGAAAACATTTGGGATTACAAATAGAACGCAAACTGATAACAACATAGTCTAAAGGTAAAATGTGATTTTCTAGGATCTCCATCCCTCCCTCTCCCTCTCCCTCTCTCTCTCCCTCTCCCTCTCCCTCTCTCCTATCTTCTCATCTCATCTCTTCAGATGTGATTCTGCTCGTCCACTACAGCGATAAATCGTAAGGCTCATAAAGTTGAACACTCTGAGTTGATGGGCTTTTCAGAGGAAGAAGGAGAGGGAATAAGGAGAGGGAGAGATTCTAGAGGAAGAGGTAAAAAGGAGAGGGAGGGAGAGAGGAAGAGGAAAAGGGAGAGGGAATAAGGAGAGGGAGGGAGAGAGGAAGAGGGAGAGGGAATAAGGAGAGGGAGAGATTCTAGAGGGAGAGTGAGAGATTCTAGAGGGAGAGGGAGAGGAAGAGGGAGAGGAAATAAGGAGAGGGAGAGATCTGTGATCGACATCGATATATCCCATTAACTCTTGGAATGACTACAAGACCATCTGGCCGATGTATTCCATTCACATTCATTTGTGGTCGTGCACGATGTAAAGAGATACGATGCATATGAGACATCTGTTGAGTGATGATGGGGGTTGATGCGGATGAATCAATAATAATAAGAATATCTGTATTTATATTTATTTATGTGATTTTATATGAATTGCAGAAGAAAATATTACAAGAAATACAGAAAGAATACATTGTTTACACATAATACATCTGCACAGAGATTAAATATACCCGAATGCCGTTAGTTGGCGAACGATTTGCCCGTATTCAGACAAATGCTAGCCTGTATATGGGCAAATCGGTGGTTTTTGGGCTACCATTTGCCCGAATGTGGGCAAATCGTGTACGCAAGTATCGTAAGTTGGCAAATCTATTATCCATATTTGGGTAAGTTTGCTCTCAGTGTGTTGAGTGATGAGAGGATGGGGCTGATGCGAATAAATCAATAATAAGAATAAGAATATCTGTATTTATGCAAGTGACTTTATTTATTTATGTGATTTTATGTGAATTTCAGAAAAGACAAGAAATACAAAATAAATAAATTGGCTACACATAAAATATAGGTTTGATGCGGATGAATTACAATAGTTAATTTAATTTAACTTAAAAAAAGAATTTAACAAGAACTAAGAAAAGAAGGAATTCTAAATATTTTTAAAGAATAAAAAAATGAAATTAAAAAATTTAAACTTCAACGATTACGATAGGTTTTGAAGAGGTCTCACCACGAAAAAACTATCGATTCGTTTTGTTCATGATTTTTGTAGAAAATTTTTTTCTAACCAAATCGTTCATTTTTAAAATTATTACCATTTCTTTAATTGTTTATTGTGTATTTATTTCGTTATTTTAACAGGGAGATGTCCGTTGCTTTCCCCGATCGGGAGATCGTCCCTATCATTCGAGAGGTGCTAGAAAATGCTGGAATTCATGAAGAGGAATTTCCGAATTACACCAAAGCCATCAAGAGGTTGGTGCAGAGTTTCCTTGCCTTTCAGATAGAGCACAGATTGTGCCCAAGGCTAAAGAGCGAAGCGAGCACTCGGAATTTTGTTAAGATGTTTCAACAAGTTGAATACAATTGAAATAAGGTCCCATTATAAGGAAATGCAAATATTTTGTTATTTTCACATGCTCGAACTGTCGTGTTTGATTAACCGTCGTTATTGATATTTATATTAACCTTTTTCGGGAGACAGTTGGATGCGTAATACTTTCACAAAGGAGATGACTATTTGGTATGAGGGGATGAAAGACGGGATTATAACGGTTGTAACGCCCATACGAAAAGATTATAAATGTCATAGGTGGGCGGGCATTGCCGCTGGAAATGAAAATCGTGGGTCGGACGCAAAAATTGGGGGTCGGAAGCAAAAACTTGAGCATTTCTACTTCATTTTGAGTGATTTTTTTGGAAAATCGGGGGGTCGGGTGCCGAAAATCGGGGGTGTAATGCCGCTAGCGCCAGTGTTTCCCACGTATGACAAATGTGTTTGAAATGAAATGAATGAATGAAGTTTATTTAGAATTCTCGAGTATCCCGATGACATCGTGAGGATGTCGCGCAGACACGACGTCAGTAACCGTCTTCTGCATCGCTTCGGCTTCAATGTCAAGAAGAAGTACTTCCAAATGTATCCGGACGCTAAGAAGGTTATCTTCACTTCACTTATTAATAAAAATTAAAGGCGCATGCCGAGCTATTTTTTAATTTTTAATTTTTTTAAATTTAATTAAAGGCGCATGCCGAGCTATTTTTCATCGCTCTGGCAACACTCCCGCTCATACATTTTCATACCCTCACAGTGTGAGGATTGACCCACTATATACGGCTCATTATTAGGGTCGACCCACTATATAAAGCTCATTTTATATGTGAAAGATTACAATTAAAGCGAAAAATAACGAGTTTTCTAAATCGACCTCTATATAAAAATAATTCGGTGAGGGTACAGAAAATGTATGCTCCCGCTAACAAAGAAAGCGAGATTACATTGCCCCAGAGTAGAGTTGCAAATAAGCTCTGGTGTGCCTTTAATGCGGTGTTAAAATCTTGGAAAAGTAGATGGAAAAGTGAAAAGTAGTGTTAATTGTGTGATTGTAAAAGTAGTTGGAAAAGTAGCAATTCTACTCACGCGTAAAGGGTTTTTATTGCAAAAGTTTGTCAATTTATATTTATCACATGCTCACGCATGAACGATACAGTCGAAAAATTGTGAAGTAATAATTAATCAATATACTCCAATTACGAAGATATGCTACTTTTCCAACTACTTTTACAGTCATAAAATTAACACTATTTTTTTTCACTTTTCAATCTAGTTTTCCAAGATTTTAACACCACATAACGCACACGTCTACCAGATCCAGAGCATTGCTATGCCTTTGCGGACTACAACAGTCACTTAAAAACCATCATAGTTATATTAGTGATTTGTATGGGAGATAGGTGGGCACGCTGGGGGAAAGACTGTGCGCATACCGGGTAATTGTAAGGCAAGGCGCATGGCCATTTTTAGCAGATTTGACCGAAAATTTTCCAATTTTTGCGAGGCAAAGCTATGCGCAAAGCCCCACAAGGGAAGGCAAGGCTATGCGAAAAACCAATTCGTTTTCACGCGCCCACCTATGGTATGGGCTGCAGATGTGTCATTGCTGCGTGAAAGACCAGTTCATGCATATGTTCTTTGCAACCTTTCTTGCATACATTTTCGGTGCCCTCACCGAATTACTTTTTATATAGTGGGTCGATATAGAAAAATCGTTATTTTTCGCTTAAATTGCAATCTTTCACATAAAAATGAGCTTTATGTAGTGGGTCGAACCTTAAAATTAGCCGTATATAGAGGGTCAATCCTCACACTGTGAGGGTACGAAAATGTATGCGTTCTTGTGGCTTGATAATAATAATAATAATAATAATAATAATAATAACTTCATAATCATTTAGCGAGACGCTCCTCCCGCTCTGACCAAGGAAAGCTCGCCGAAGCGGTGAGGGCGTTTATTGATCGAACATTATATTATAATTCAATCAATAAAATTGATTCTGAAGCAACGGAGCTGATTGATTGTATTGATTGTATCGATTACTATTCCAGAGCCAAGTCTGATTCTGAATCATCCGGAGAAGATGAAGATCGATCCGATTCTGAGGTTTGCAATTTAGAAATTATTTAGATTTTTATTGTTATTATTTAAAATATTTATTGCTCAATAAACTATGGACTAGTTGACTGTAGGCTTGACAAATTTTATAAATATTATTATTATTATTATTATTATTATTATTATTATTATTCTTGCAGGACGACGATCCGGACTGGAAGGACATGCCGAAGCTGCACTCGCCCGACAGCCGCAGCACCGAGGGAGAGGCGATGGAGGTTGACGTTGATAATGGTGAAGAGAAGAAGGTCAAGGAGAAGAAGGAAGATGGACATGATTCAGATGAGAATAATGAAGAGGATAAGGAGTCCATGGGAAGAAAAGTACGTTGCAAACTTTTATCTATTTATTTATTTATATATCGCTTTGATACACCCGTGAGGTGGTGTTACATTTTTCAAAACGTGCGCACGCCGTAACCCGCTCCGCCGCGTCTCCATCGTTACGGCGTGCGCACGTTTTGAAAAATGTAACGCCACATGACAGGTGACCGCATTTTGAAATTTTTGTTTGCGAACCCTACCGAATTTCACGAAAACATGGCCGCATTTTGCAATTCTTTTTGAAGATCCTACCGTATTTTGTGAAAACCTGTCTGCTTTTTACAAACCTGTAACGTGGCTGTTCGACCTATGCAAGATTCCCTGATTCAGGAAAAGGATGACGTCACTAAAGACGAAGACGGACATGCTTTTGGAGAGAAGGATATCTACTTTGATTATATCGACGAGGAGGAGTGCAGACGCCGTGATGCGGCTATGGATGCTGGTGGTGACGATGCTGCTGCTGCTGATGATGCTGCTGCTGATGCTCATGATGCTGCTGATGCTCATGCCGGAGATGTCGTTGTCGATGGTGTGTATTATCAAGAATTCGAGGATATTGTTGATGATGAGGAGGATAAGGAGAATGAGGAGAAAGATGAGAAGATGGATGATGGAGAGGAAGACGATGACGAATGGGAAGAAGAGAAGGAAGAGGAGAAGGAGGAGGAGAAGGTTTTCAGCACTCCTTTTGGTTGGTTGTTTGTTGTTGTTTTTTTCGTTAGAAATAGAACAAGAGTGATATTGGCCCAATATTATTGGGTATATATAATTTGTTTGGTAGATTTTTTTAGGGGATTTTTCTCTTACATTGAACAATTGTGGGAGCAAGTGAAAACGAGGATAATAATAGCATCATTATTAATATAATAACGATGACTTGCGAATTATTGATTGATTTATTGTATCGATCCCAAGGATCGAAGTGAAAAAGGCAAAGTAGTAGATTCATCACATCTAATCTTGATTGATTTCGGGAGATGTTTTCCTAACGAATGTTTTAAACCAGGCACATTCTCGTTTCAGAATACGTTCATGGCTTCCTCAGCGAGATCCTCAGACATCTCAAGCGGCCCAGGGAGCTGCAGATCATTCACGACATGGCTATGGTGTGTGCTTTTAACTTGAATAATAATCTTAATAATAATAATAAAGTAGATAATTAAATAATATGTAGTATTCATTCTTATTTACCGGCTTTTACCATGCCACTGTTGTGTGTGAAACGCATTATATAATAATAATAATAATACTAATAATAACAACTAATACTGATGTCTCTGGCAGGTTATGACCTACCCGGACTCCTACTATAGCCTCTCGCGCCTCCAGAGGGACACGCTCCATCCGTACTTCAAAGTCATCCTGCCCCATCTGTACGCCAATGATAGAATCAGAATTGTCACTCGTCACTTCGGAGACCGACCTCCGTGGGAGTACAAGGAGAAGAAGACGTGAATCTGACCCCGTTGAACTATAGGGTTACGGTAGTCCCTGAACATCCTCCACTTTGACCTGTTCTTCCTGCCTATAACTGATCTATTCGTCTATTTCTTCGTGTCGTAATATGCCCTCAGCCATCACCATTATTAGTGATTCACAGTGCTCTTGCACTGTACTCTACCGTACCCCCATATATTCGTTACTACCGTAGCCCAGCTCTTCCTGTCCTTTGCATCCGTTGATCTTTTGCCTTCACTTGTAACCATGCAGCCTCTCTCACTATCACAATCTTTATCCCTCAATAGAAGCGTAGACTCGTAAATTCTAAGACTAGCCTCTTTCGACATTCAAGAAATCATGAACCTGACCATTTGAACTCACCCTAGCACAATCTCTAAACCCCATGAGAAGCGTAGCCTTATTATTTGTTGTTGATCTTGTTTTTAATGTTTTTTTGTTATCTTGTTCTGTTGGTTTTGAATAAATCTATGTTAATGATGAAAATGATTTTATTGTAGCACAACATGAACAACATTAGGAAGGAATGGTAGCAGACAGAGATTTAAAAAGGGTATGAATGAGCAATCGATAAAGGAATTTGAATGGACGATCTACCGGATTGAGTGCGACTACCGTAGTCTACCGTAATCGTGCGGTCGTAACCTGCAAAGTGCCTTATTCTTCAGGAATTCCTGATCTGCATCAATCGATACTCTATTGGCAATATCGATTCTGTAATGAATGACTATCGTACTCTCTGGAGAACCCTAATGGCGACCCAGCCGAAATAATATTCCAACATGCTGATAAAGTGGTTGAAATGTAATGTAATGCAAAGTAAAGTAATATCGATTAATCCCAAAATCAATCGATAATGCGATATAATCTCACTAAACCCGTCGCACCTTTGCCGCGGCGCACCTCTCATCAGCAGTGCTTGGCGACGGAATCATGGATGGTCTTCATGGCTGCAGCCTGATCGGCCGCCTTGATGATGCCCGTGCCCGAGACGATGGCGTTGGCGCCCGCCGCCGCGCTGATCTACAATCAATCAATCGACAATCAGGAATCAATGATCAATCGATAATGATTTATGATCTACAATCAATCGATAATCAGGAATCAGAGATCAATCGATAATGTGCTATGATCTACAATCAATCGATAATCAGGAATCAGAGATCAATCGATAATGTGCCATGATCTACAATCAATCGATAATCAGGAATCAGAGATCAATCGATAATGTGCTATGATCTACAATCAATCAATAATCTCACATCAATATTCGCCGGCGTTACACCACCGTCCACTTGGATGTTTAGCGTGGGATGAGCGGCACGGATCGCGCGAACCTGAATGCGAACTGTAGGTTACTGTATTCACCGGGATCCTGTACTTACAGATTACTGTATTCACACGCAATTACTTGATATACTGGTTACTGTACTATACGTGCAGGCTACTGTATTCGTACTCAATTACTTGCTCTACTGGTTACAATACTGTAAGTACAGACTACTGTACCTACAGGTTACTGTACAATACGTACAGGCTACTGTACCTGCAGGTTAATGTACCTACAGGTTACTGTACATACAGGCTACATTACCTACAGGTTACTGTATCTTAATCATTGTACCAATAAAACAGACCTTGTCCATCATGCCCTCCATAAACTTTTGCCCGCCAAAGCCCGGCTCGACAGTCATCACGAGCGCCAGATCGATATCGGCCGCGTACCTGACAGATAGCTACTGTAGATCGCTGGTTACTGTAGATAAATAGTTACTGTAGATCAATGGTTACGGTAATTGTACCGTTTATCGATTGGTAAGAAATGTGATCTTTACAACACAGCTGTGATCATATAATACTATACACAGACAAGTACAGTGTACCGTAGCAAAATTATCTGCCTAATACACAGAATTTCTGTATAATCAATTATCGATCGGTGATTATTGATTGATGTATCGATTGAAAGGCTAACTTGAGCAGTGCATCCACCGGGGTGCCGGGCTTGATCGCCACGCCCACCTTCATGTTCAGCTCGCGAATGCGCTTGATCAGAGAGGGAATGTCGGCCTGCAAGTATTTATTTATTTATTTGTATATATTCACCGTAAACCACAGGTGTGTTTCATGGAGTACAAAGTGTTCGAGTGCAAGAAAATATATGAAATATCAAAATTATTATAAATGAGGGAGAGGGGGACGCATTTGGCACGTTGCCAATAAAGCCCAGAGACACTCATTGCTATTCACATACACTGTTGTTCGTCCCTTCTATTCACTCCGGTCTCTCGTTTGCCGGTAACTACCGTAACCGGCTACCGTACCACGCGCGATATACCGTACACTCACCTCGGGAACGGCTTCGTAGTGGAAGGTGAACTGGCTGGCGCCAGCCTTGCCCATCGGCTCCGCCCACTGCGCGGGGTTGGACACCTACAGTAATCATTCTTATCGTCGAATCAATAAATAAATCAATAAATCAATCAATAGCCGGCTACCGTACCATAAATTTCAATAGCCGCATAATGCGAGGATTGACCGTTTTTTTTTCACTTTATATGGCTCATTTCCAGTCACTTAATGCGAAACGAGGATCTTTAAGCGAAAAATAGCGAATTTTCTAAATCGCCCCATCATATCAATCAATAAATCAATGACCGGCAAATACCGTACCATGAGATGGACGTCAAGGAACGGCTCGGGACCCAGATTCGCCCGGAGGCTCTCGACCATCGGATGGCCAAAGGTGAGATTGGGCACGAAGTGGCCGTCCATCACGTCCAGATGCAGCCAATCGGCTCCCGCCGCGAGCAGCCTGAATATCAGGGGCGGATTACGGTAGTTGGCTCGGTGGCAATAAGGTTTAAGGTTTAACGTTAACGGATATAACGGCATTCATCTTAATTTTTAAGGGAATCGGTTAAACTTTTACCAATTGATAAATATCGAAATTAGAGTCGATTTCCACTATTTATTTAACAATTTAACGGGTTTTGAAATCGTTAATTTCACGACCTAACGGATCCATTAAATTTTGATTTAAAGTGAGCGTTACCTCTCTCAATGGTCTCTACATTTTGCACACTATTTCTGTGCTCTCTAACAACGAGAGAGAGCATTGCGCGTCGAAGAGATCATTGACGAGAGGTTACGCTCCCTTTAACGCCCAACCCTGACTAGTGAGTGCCCGAATGAGTGTCTAGTCTTACGTCTTACAGGCGCTGGCGAGATTGGCCAGATCCGCGTTGAGAATGGACGGACACACGAACGGACGGAGACCGGGCATACTGTAGGTGGGCACTGTAAAGAATACGGTAGTTTAGAGAATACGGTAGTTCAAAGAACACGGTAGTTTAAAGAATACGGTAGATTAGGGAATACGGTAGTTCAGAGAATACGGTAGTTGAAAGAATACGGTACTGTAAAGAATACGGTAGTTGACAAGAGCGATCGATAGAGCAGCGAGAGTAAGAACACAATGGAGAGGGAAAGAGTTGACAGGAGGCGAAAGAAACAAACTAGTGAGTAAGAGAAAGAAAGTATACTTCTACTTTCTCTTAATAATTTTAATAATAATAATTATTATAATTATCTATAATTATAATAATAGTACAAATCTCCTCCGCGATAGTGAAACTAATTTCAGAGACTAGACAAAATCGATAATTCGAACATCATTTCTCAAACGAAATCAACGAGAAAGGTCAATTCGAGTGAAGTAATTCACCAGTTCAGGGTGTAAGAATGATAAGAACTACACTCATTGGCTATCAATGACTGTGATCAGAATAATAAGAAGTACAGGATGGGTCAAAACCACGCTGTTTCCACTTAAGAAAGCAACAAACAATCAATCAATAATTGTATAAAAAATACTCCTTTTATTCTCCAAAAAAACCATTAGTTATGCATAATTCATTTTAAAAAAGCTATCTAGACTATGTATACATATATTTCTATTAACATATATAAAACACACAAGTACAATCGATCGATAAGGTATACTGTACTGTAACTGGGCAACAAATCGATCAATTGCTATACGAAATCCACGGTTAGTGTGTACTGGTGCAAAGGGGTTGGTGCAATATTACGGTATGTGGTGCGGTGGGAGGGAGGGAGATATCACAGATGGTGTAAGGGCCTGGTAAAGAGCAGAAAATGAACACGGCCACGGCCGGAATTATCGACTGAGTACACGCGGAAAGAATAGCTAACGGTCGGAACGGAATAATAATTGCAAGAGGAAAACAAATGTGCATGATACATCACCTATGACCGCCTGTTATAATACACAAACTGAATGAAAATAAATAATCAATAAACCCCATGGTATCGATCGATTGATTGAAAATTACAGTAAGATGTGAGACAAACACCCACCACAGAAGGACGATAGACAAGTATTAGGGGGCAAAACAGAGACACAAGGCACATTAATCAAAAAAAAATCGATATGAACATGGTAGGCAGGCATCGCGGATCAATTAATCAATCAATAAATCAAAAAATCGATAAGTGGGCGTGGCCTAGTGGATAATGTAGTATATGGTAAAGATGAGGCAGGCCGAGATCACGCCGGCCAGGATTACGGTATCCCGTCGCTTCTTCGATTGGATCTTCGCCATCACCGACCCGATCATGGGATACTTCTGGGCGAGCGTCTGCATGCGCAGCGAGATGCCTCTGGAATGAAAATAAGTAAATAATTTTTTACATTTAAATAAATGAGCCCATAACCAATAACAATAACAATTTAGTATTATCGGGAACCTAATATCGTTCGATATGGAGAATGATTACGGGTCAATAACACAGTATTTCATATCAATTTCCAAGTGTTTAATAAGCACATTTCCTATAAGTATCCTCAATTTAGTTCCACTATTGGACATTCCACCTTTTTCATACGTCTCTTTTCTCGCAAAATTCCACTTGGACTGTCAATGGTATTTTTATTGGCAAAGTCGTAATTGAAGTGCTGTAATCTCGCCATTTTGTAGATGTGTTAGGTAGAAGTTTAGGCACGTCATGGCACTTTTTTAGATTTTTAGAAAAAACCAGCTAGGAAATATCGTGGTGGTTTGGAATTTTTTTAGAATTTTTCTTCAAGAGCCGGAAACCTTCCGAAATTGGCATGGTGCTGCCCCATGACTATGCGATAATACTTGTTGAATCGGAGGCCCGTAGCTCAACTACAGACTGAGTTATGGCATTTTTACGAAATTTTGATGGGTCAGGTGAAATTAGCTCATTCCTTATTGCGGTGTGGAATCAACGATGTTAATGGCTTAAAATGTTCACTGATAGTTGTTCGTTCCTCACAAAAAAATTGGACTCACAATAAAATCCACCTGAGAATAAACCTAATTTTTGGTTCACGCCTCGGCATTTCAAGTATGAAGAAATCATTTCATCACCGAAGATAACAATCGATACCTTCATAATTTTCTCCAATGTTCATACTATATAATAAAATTAAACCGAGGCCGATCGGCCAAGGACGTAAAAAGTTATAACGATTCGAATTTTGCGTTCATACTTTTGCACGGTACTGTATATCAAATAGACCAGCCAATTGCATGTTTCAGCCTCTTATAATAAGCATAGACAAAGATGACGAATTCGTTTTTCTTTCTTTCTTTCTCTAAACTCAAATTATGCTTAAAACTTACCACTTGCAGTATACTTTTAGTAAACCATAAGTGAAACGTAAGTCTACTTGAAGTGGTGTGGTATACTGCAATGTATTTCGTCAAATGTTTTTTCACTTGTAGTTTACTTAAAGTGAGTTCTGAAACCCAGAGAGGAGGAGCAGATATCAAATAGACCAGCCACTTGCATGTTTCAGCCTCTCATAATGGGCACAGGGAAAGGAGACCAATTTGATAATTCTTACATAAATTCTGAAACCCAGAGAGGAGGAGCAGATATCAAATAGACCAGCCACTTGCATGTTTCAGCCTCTCATAATGGGCACAGGGAAAGGAGACCAATTTGATAATTCTTACATAAATTCTGAAACCCAGAGAGGAGGAGCAGATATCAAATAGACCAGCCACTTGCATGTTTCAGCCTCTCATAATGGGCACAGGGAAAGGAGACCAATTTGATAATTCTTACATAAATTCTGAAACCCAGAGAGGAGGAGCAGATATCAAATAGACCAGCCACTTGCATGTTTCAGCCTCTCATAATGGGCACAGGGAAAGGAGACCAATTTGATAATTCTTACATAAATTCGCTCAAAATATTGCAATCAGTTACTCACTTCAGATTCATGCCCTGCTTGGCCAGATTCTCCTTCGTCGATATCGCAATCGATATCTGATCGTCAATCAGCCTGTCGCACGACGAGATGTGGTCCTGTAGCGAACAACCGGGTTACTGTAGTCTCGCCAATCAATCGATATCAATCGATAACCTGCTCTTTGTAGTACAGATCAGAGGGGCGCACACGATTGTTCAGCACGGAGCCATCGGGCGAGGAGGGCGCGCCGGACAGCAGAAACTCACTGAATATAAGCTAATGTCTTTGTTGTCCAATGAGATGCGGTAAAAAACATCCGTATCCATGAACGCCGGCAAATCGTTCGCCCGACAAACGTGACGTCACAAGCGTAGGGGGCGTTTGTCAAAAATCCCCGCCACCCCCCCTCCTACGCTTATGACGTCACGGTTACCGACAAACGGTTTTCCACTGTTCATGGATACGGCCTCAGCAGTGATCGACACATCCAGTTAAGTCCGATTTGAAACACGATTTTTTTTAATCAAGTGAAATTTCATCGATGATTTTTAATCAAATATATCACAATTCTTCTTTTTTTTAACTTTAAATAAACCTATAACCAACGCACCGCTGCAGCTGCGCCTTGATGTTCTCGCGCGCCCGCTGGAACTCGCTACCGTAGTCGCGCAGAATGTCGCGGTGTCGTCGTACGGTATGGGTTACCGCCGGGTTGGACGCCCAGCCGGCGCCCGCGGATCCGTCGACAAGAGTGCTCATCTGGAGGCAGAGATACATTAATTCACATTTTTAAAAACGAAATACACATCTAAAAATAAAAATACGAATTTTTTTAAAAATAACGACAGTTTGTTGACGAATATTCGTCGCCGGCGACATTTAGTCGCTCCAATGACACAATTGAACTATTAATCAATCGATAAAAGAATTCCTCAATCAATAGTCAAAAAATCAATAAACCCTCATCTACCGTACCTCATCATTGATATCCGTCAACTGGGCGAGCACTCGCTCCAGCCCGTCGCACAGTCGATCGAACAGGGCCTGCTTGCTGCCATCTGCGGTGGACGAGGTGTCCAGCGACGATGACGTCGTGCGGCCTGAATAAATCGATGTTTGATGGGTGGTGGGTTACGGTAGGTCATAGCACATGGGTTACGGTATATGGGTTATGGTAGTGAGCTTAGACTTTACATGCCATATAATGTTTTAAAAAAAGTTTCAGTAAAGATATCAGAACACGTTAAGCTATGGCATAAAACATAGAAACCACATTTCACGGTAGAGTAAATCTAGCTGAGCCAGATATTGTAAAAATAGGTCAAACTTGACCCAGTAGCGGTAGCACATAACCAAGATCAAGGATTAAAAGATCAAAGATCAAGAATCAAAAGATCAAAGATCACACCTACCATTGGACGAGAGCTTGTTCAGCTGCGTCAGCTTCACGTCCACATCGTTCTCCAGTGAGCGAGCGCGTTTGCGGAGTTCTGAATCGACCGATCGATAATCAGACAGTAGATACAGTATGATACTCTGTCTACCGCACTCACACTCCGACTACAGTAACCTACAGATACAGTATGCGCACTCACCCTCCCAACGCTGCGACATGTCTGCGAGAGCAGCAAACTGCTGTGGAGTGGCAGACGGCACCGGAAAAGATCAAGACGAGGTTCAGTAAAACGTCTGTCAAAAACTAATCAACATTGATATTGAATCTATTCATCCTAGCCCCCAAACACATCGTCAAGCCAACACAGTCATCGTTAAAGGCACATCCCAAGCCGATTTGACTCTCTGCTCTGGCAACACTCTCTCGCAGAAAGAAAGCGAGAGAGTATGGTCAGAGCAGAGTTTCACATTAGATTGGGACTTTAATAAAGGTATTATAAAAGTTTAAATAACGTCTAATTAACCATTGTCTAAATCTCAATAAAATCTGATTAACCAGATACTCTGCTACTTCGAGATATTGCATCACTGGAGTGAAACCAGAACTCATCAGGAGGGCATGCAAGTGTGTGCTTTTAAATAAACTTTATTACACCAATTCACAATAAATATGTACGTGTGCATGATCGATTACGGTAATGATTACGGTAACGACTACGGTAACGACTACGATAGAACTGATCCAGCAAAAGAGAATAAATGTGTATGTAGTAGTACGTTTTGAAAACAGTAAAAGCGCAGCGATTTGACGCCAAAACGATGGTTTAAATTATTCTAAAGCAGAAACTACCATAAATGGAGGGCGGAATATTGGTGGGGGCGAAACAAAGATTAAGGTAATTCTTTAAAAGGGTATTTCTTCAAAAGTGAGCGGGGCTAATATCGTCGCTGGGGCAAACGGGACCAGGGTACACTAGAGGGTCAACAACAAACAGGAAGAGCGTGGACATTTAATAAAGAGTACTCTCACTGCTAATAAACATAAATATGTATCGTACACAAAAAGAATGAGTCTGGTAGAAAACCATACGGGCAAAAATCGGGACTTCTATCTACGTACAACATGATGGATACGCAAAGGTAATAAAAATAGTGGACAGACAGAGGGTGAGAAAAGGGTCAAAGATCAAAGATCAAAGATCACAAAAAATCGATAAATGGATCAAGTATTGATTATTCATCTTTGGCTTCTGCCATATCCACATCCGTTGTCGCTGATGCTACTTCATCTTCCTTCTTAACATCACTACCTTCTTCTTCCCCTTCTTCATTTTCTTCTTTCTCACCATTATCGATTGATTTTCCCTCATCAGCTACAGTATTCTCATCAGCTACTACAGTATTCTCTTTGTCATCCTCCGACACTACCGTATCCTTGGCTGCTAGAATGGCCGCAGCGATGTCTGCCTTCAGCGAGATGTCGGGCTGGAAAGATCAAAGATCAGGACAGACTTCAAAACCGAAAGATCAAAGATCAAAGAATAGATAGGACAAAGTAATCCTCATTTTTGTGAGTAAATTCTAGAGACCAGTGTAGAAATGAGATTGAACATAACGTATTCTAATACAGTATATTAAGCCTCTTCATTACTACACTTGTTACACATAGCGTTTACGTCATCAAAGTTCAAAGATCAAAGATCAAACCTTGATCACGATAGGAACAATCTCCATCTGCTCGATCTCGTCCTCTGACCACAGATTGAGTTCATACTCTTCTGAACGAGTGAATAATATTTATTTAAAAATACAATTATTATGATTATGATTATATTTAATAAAACTCGTTCCAAAGCACAGATCAACGATTCGTGTGCGTCAGCATTGGGAAATAGGAAGAAATAACGATTTCATTTTAATTAAATTAACAAAGCATTCATTAATAGTTTGTTTGACACGTTGTTTTGCCAATTCGTGTGCTCTTTCTACTCTGCTGGCCTGGTAGATTTAGGTATCACCCATACATGGGCGCCGACATGGTTGTGCCCCCCTGTAAAACTAGGGCTTTTCGAAAATTTGTGGAATGCCCCCTGTAAAAATGACGTTTAGGAGGAATTTTTGTAAAAAAAGTGAAGCCCCCCCCCCTGTAAAATTAATCATTTTTCGTTTTTTTGCCCCCTGTACAATCGAGCTCCAGGTACCCCCCGCCCATGTTTGGTTCCACCTATGTGTATATATAAGCGCGAGCACTCACCATCGCACGTCTCTCCGTCCGTCTTGCTCTCGAGGGTCTCGAGGGTCTGTGCGTGCACTGCGTCGTGGTCGACAATGGAGAGCGCGCGCGCCTGACGCGGCAGCACGAGGGCCTTCCTGAAACAGATGAATTTGTATCCTTTTTTTAAAATTTTTTTAGGCATAGAAATTCATTATCGTTTAATAATATGCACTTTATGCGGTGAAAAAGTAAAGTAAAATAGTTGATCGATCACATGATATGAAGTGGAGTACGCATAAATACGATCCCACGACTAAGGTACCAAAGATGATAGTTACAATTGCTATGAAAATTACTATGCAAAAGGTTTGCGTTATCATTTTCATTATCACTTCACTTTCCTTTTTTTATCATCACACGTTTCATTGTATATTCAGGAATACGTATAATTATTATTATAATACTTCATTTGTACCCGGTGATTACGCGTTTCGAGTTGCGCCAATGTTTGAGTTCGAATACTTTTCAATGATTGCCAAATACCGGTTTGTCAAGTGAAATCATACATTTTCGGCGCCCTCACAGGATTTGTATAAAGTGGGCAGATTTAGAAAAAAAATCGTTATTTTTTAACATTGTAACGCATCTAGTAACCTAAAAAAGCGCCGTAAAATCGTTGGTCGACCCTCGGTTTATGAGGTTGTGAACATGTATGTACAGTATTTAAATGTCAAAGGAAGCATCCCCAGTTATCATTATTCATATTATTATTAATATTATTATTATTATTATTATTCTGACCTCACAGCCTCCTCATCCACTTCCTCCTCCTCCTCTCCGACCGCATCCACTATCTCTAGCGCGATCTCTGAAACGGTACAAACCTTAAAATCAATAGTCCTTTTACAAAAAAATCAATCAATATTATCCCCGTCTTCATGATCCTGCAACGAATTAGAATACTCTCCTGCCATACCGTAAGCCTAACAGCGTCGCGAGTCGACGCGGCAAGCATATCGATCGATTGGTCGGTACATCGATTAGGCATACGGTATTCAGTTCGTGATAGATATATAAAGTCAGATACATACAACTACAGTACACTCGAAGAAGAAGAGGATAAGAGAGAGAGAGATCGAGATACTGTATAACCATGTGTGTATTGATTGATATGTGATGGATACCTTCTTCCTTCTTTCTCTTCTTCTTCTCTTCCTCTCTCTTCTTCTGCTCCTCTCGACGCTTCTGCTCCTCGCGCGCCCGTCGCACTTTAGTCTTCGAATCGACGTTCTGCACCGGCGGTTTGTCGCGACGCGACGGCGCGGGCGCGACGCGGCGTCCGCGCGCGTACGATGACGTCAGGTCGCCGCCGCGACGCATGGGCACAATGCCGCGACGCGTCAGGGGCGCCCAGCCCGAGACCGGGCGGCGCACCTGCGGACCGTGACCGTGACCTCCGTATGATGACATGACCGAAGGAGGCAGCGGCACGAAGGCGTCCATGAGTGACGGAAGAGCCATGGACGGCTGCTGAAGTGAGGATTTACGGGGGGAATGGGAATGGGTAACTGGGAAGCGGGTGGAACCCAGAAAAGGGTAACTGGGAAATGGGTAACCGGAAATGGGTTTAGGGTGGTCCTGAATCAGTTATTATTGGATTCGAAACCGGATGGGGGACGGTCGGCTAATGTGTTTCTGCGTGTGCTATCCATAGCGGTTCCTAGAAGATGAAAGGACCGGGGCCAGAGTGTAGCTACATGTTCTATATAATCTTCTGGATGGTCTGGATCGATATGTTCGGTATACGGTAGATGTACGGGGGTCGGGGTACTGTATCCTATTGATTAGACAAGTGTGCGCGCCCACGCACACACTGTACGCATGCATGACCGCGGGCAACATACCATACGACCGCGAGGTCTCATCGCGGGACGAGACGCCGGCATCCGCGGCGGAGGCGCACGAGAGAACGCGGGCGCGGGACGACGCGTCGGAAGCGGAGCGCGTGGACGCGGTGATGGACGCGACGCTGCTGGCTTACTGTAGAGATCAGAAGAGATTATTGATTGATTGGAGTTCTATCGATATACTTACCGCTCGCCAGAATCCAACTGCTCGAGTTCGCGCTGAATCTTGAGCATCTTACGCTCCAACTCGCGCTCCTCACGCTCTAGCTCTGTAATATACCATATATAGCATATATTATTATTATTAGTATTATTATTATTATAAAAAATACCGAGCTCAACAATCGACATCCAATTGTGTATCAGCTAATTTGGTTGTTTTATGAAACGCTGAATCACCAGCTCATTTACGGTTCATCATTGAAATGCATTCGCACTCATAAATAGGCGCAACTCGAAACGCGCAATCACCGGGTACAAACTCAACTAGACGCCTTCACGTGTCAAATCATACATTTTCATACCCTCGCAATACGAGGATTGACCCACTATATATAACACATTTTAGGAAACTTGATGCGAAAGGAAGATAAAAATGACGATTTGTAAGCGAAAATAACGAATTTTGTGAATCAACATAGCCTATTTCGAGAATTGACCCACCAAATAAAAATAAACGGCGAGGGTAAAGAAAAAGTATGATCAACCAGCGCATACGAGGATAGCCACTTTCGACGAAATTAACAATAAAACACCATGAAGCACAATTAATATTTTTTAAAGTTCACATACTAAAACTTTAGTGCACGTGATCCATACTTGTACAATTTCATTTATTCATTTATTAATAAGTAAGTAAGTAGCATTTACGGTCATACGTGGGCATTGCCGCTGGAAATGAAAATCGGGGGGTCGGAAGCAAAAAATGGAGCATTTATACGTCATTTTAAGTGATTTTTTGGAAAATCGGGGGGTCAGGAGCCAAAAATCGGGGGTGTATTGCCGTTAGCGGCAGTGGTGCCCACGTATGTTTACGGTCCATCATTCACTGTGATCAAGTAATTGCAGTGCATACTACATTTCTTCATATTTTATTTCACGCTCAAATTTCTCTATTGTACCCGCACCATAAGTAACCTCTCTGTAAGAAATGTTCAATATTATTATTATTATTGAAATGCATCCGCACTCATACATAGCCGCAACGCGAAATGCGCAATCTCCGGGAACAACTCTACTACGCACCATCACGCGTCAAATTATGTAAATAGCATTTTTATTGGAAACAAACTAATAACACTATAATAACCACATACCGCATAGTCGGTCAAGTATCATTGTATCTTGATAAAGTGTTTAAATGTTTTTTTAAAAACGTAATGTAATTACTACAATAAACTAAAACAAACTCTTGCTTGCTTGAAAACTTAGGCGCAACTCAAAACGCGTAATAAACTGGTACAAATCAACTACAAATGATAAATCATATAAATAATATTTTATTTAAAATATAATATCACGCCTGTCACGAGAGAATCGACCTAAAATGGCTATTTTTCAGAATGGGGCGAAAAACATGAAATGAGTTAGCATCAGTTTTCGGTACCTCTAGGCATGTCCAACTATCCCCCCAAAGTGCCATTGTGTAAATATCATTCTGGGACTTACTACACCGGGTCGGTCCCAACTTCTCTCGTGACAGGCCTGATATTACTGAAAAAAACATACTCTTGCTGGCGCTCTCGGCCTCTCGCGCCCTCCGCTCTCCGACCGCGTCTCGCGCGTCGCGCATAGGCGGTCCGCGTGCGGACAGTCCCCTTCCTCTACCATTGTCGTATCGACCGCTAGGCGGCGCCATCATACCGCGGCGCGAATCCGGAGCGCCAGGGCGACGAATGTCGCCGCGGCGAGGAGGAGGAGCTATAATTTATTAGTATTATTATTATTATTATTATTATTACTATTATTATTATTATTATTATTACTATTATTATTATTATTATTATTATTATTACTATTATTATTGTTATTATTATTGTTATTATTATTATTATTATTATAATTATTATTTCGAGATTCATGGCACAATTCAGCCAAACCAATTGAACATATTCCCCGCCAGTCGCTTTCGTGTATCACAATCACAAGAAAGCTAGATTGAAAATAATTGTTATTCATATCAGATATACGAATTCGTGAAGAGGGGCTATATTATTGGTGCTTTACAGGGTGCTCCCACCACACTGCAACATTCCATTGGAGAATATTTTCGCGGTCAACTAGTTTTTTTTTATTTAGATTTTATTTTTACTATGTATCCCAGATAGAATTGATCTCTCACCTTCCCCCCATCCCCATCCACCTCTCTTTTAATAATTTTATTCTTTCACATATTTTTTCTTGCACTCGAACACTTCGTACTTGTTGAAACACCCTTGCGGTGTACGATAAATGAATAAATAAATAAATAGATAGATTAACATTACGAGTAGCATTACGGAACGCCGAAAGTGTCGTATGTATACGGTAATCAATCAATCGATAACTGCGGTAATCACAAAAATTTTTTAAAAAAACCTGGCCGGATTTTGAGCCAAAATTTCAGAAAAATCGAAAAACCTGACCGAATTTTGAGCCAAATTTGCCAAAAATCGAAAACCCTGACCGTATTTTGAGAACCGATAACCTAGCTATTCGACATCTGGCGGTAATCAATCAATCGATAATCACCTCTATCACGCTCCCGTTCTCGTTCGCGCATCGGTGCACGCGACATGGGTACTGCCGATGAAGCCATTGGACGACGCATGTCACGACTGTCGCTACTGCAAAAATCAATAATATTATTGATTGATTGGATTACGGTAGCCTGTCCCTATATTGATTGATTAATAAGGAAAATCAATAAATGCCTACCGATCACGATCTCTGCGAGGCGGAGAACGATGACGGTCACTGCAAAATGATCAATTGAATGATTTTTTTTTAAATATATTGTAAAATGCAAATAATAAAATAAGTGTAAGCTTCATCAGCAACGACAGTTTCAACAGATCTATGAACCATATCGAAAGATTGAAACGATTAGATGCGACAGAGGTAGAATAGTACGTTACAAACTACGAAGCCTGGTCGTATTTTGAGAATATTTTGATTGAAAATCTGGCCGCATTTTGAAAACCTGTAACGCAGCTATTCGACCAGTGGTGCTCGGCAGTAGTTCACGGTTCTACGGTCAACCAGGAACCATACGATCATGAACCTTGGTTCCGTTCATGGTTCCATGACCCCGATCACGACGGTTCTATTTCCCGGTTCCCAACCTACCGTTCCGGTTCTCGTCTTCTCTCCATGGATGATCCTCCTCTCCTGCCACCAAAATCCATTCCTCCTCCTCCTCCTCCTCCACCTCCACCCGAGTGATGATGGTGCATCGGGGCGGCCCATTCGTCGCGCTTCTTAATATTATTTATAATATTAATGACAATAATAATAATAATAATAATTAGAATTATTAATATTATTATAT
The DNA here is from genome assembly GCA_943737045.1 of Parapristionchus giblindavisi. Lineage (NCBI taxonomy): Eukaryota > Metazoa > Nematoda > Chromadorea > Rhabditida > Diplogasteridae > Parapristionchus > Parapristionchus giblindavisi. The sequence goes on from CALSFV010000400.1 coordinate 27,269, forward strand.
CGTTTTATTTTTTTCTCTCCAGGAACTCGGTTTGTCGACAAACGTGACGTCAGGCAGACAATGAGTACTTTTGCCAAAGAACCTCTCCCTACGCTTGTGACGTCACGTGTGTCTTCAAACCGTTTGACAATGTTCATGCATACGGCACCCCCCCCCCCCCGGTTCTTTCGTGTTTCACTTTCCCCTAATATTCAACTCTAACTGCTCCCTACCTGCAGTGCCTGATCGTAAATGGATGCGGCCTGTTCGGCCATTCCTCCTCCAATGCCCATTGGGTATCCGGATCCGCCGAGGTTGAAACCACCGGAAGACGAGCCACCGTAACCCGAGAGTGCAGAGGAGCCCAGAGCGCTGTTACCGTAGACATCCTCCGGACGAGCTGGAATCAATCGATAATTGACAAAAACTCGATAATCAAAAATCAATCAATAAATCTCGCCCTACCGTATGCCTTCGGTAGTGCAGTAGCATAGGAACTGGACATATGCGAGTAGGGGTTCGCGGATGCGGCCGATGAATAGTCTCGAGACGAAGAATTACCGTACCCGTAAGGTCTGTAAAGTATTGATTAAAATTTATCGGGGATCAGTAGATCGTCAATAAAACATATTTTTAATGAAAGTAAATAAATGTTTATTAATCAAATTAACTAGGGGAGGGGGATCCATAAATATTTTTACTTTATCAACATAATCGTTCTTTTACATTTATATTATCAAGTGTATCAACATTTTAAAACATGAATCGATAATAATAAAATGAAAGTGCGAAACATGAAACTCACGAGGGGTTATTATCATAAACCGGGTTAGACACTCCGCGCCCTCCGACAGAACCGTACGGATCGACGGCTACCGTTGCGCGTGTCTTTTGAATCCTTAAATAATTATTAATTATTAAAAATTAATTTTAGTTTTTTTTTAAACGTATTTAAAAGCTCAAACAGTTGACAAAAGAAGAGGTGAATAGACCATAGGTCGAATATCAACCAACAGCTTTTCACAATGAATATATGTGCAATGACTAGACAGTGGACTAATTTTAAATAAATAAAAGAATAAAAATAATTATATTTACCAATCTTCCGAAAGGTATTTGTATCCGCCGGCGTCCGCAACACCGCCCTGATCGTTCTGGAAACGGAATATTGATTTATTATTGATCTATGGATAAATAAACAATCATCTTGTAGTCAGTTAGATGCATATCAAGTCAATATACCACTCGAATTTACTCAAGTACATATATTTAATCCGGATCAAATGCAAAGATTCTCATTTTTCACTTTTATTTTATTTTAGGTATAATTTGTATAAAAAAATTTTATCAAGTTATTTTCATCAATAAATAATACAAATAATAAGAATAATAAAATAAATTTTAAAAAAAACCTTTGAACGAGAGCTTGAGTAGTAATTGTTGCCACCACCACCGTTGGTTGACGAATACTGCTGGAAAAGATATTAAATATTGAAAATGGCCGCGACACACTTTATGGTGTCAAGACGTACAAACATAATGAAGCACATTACTAATTTATCTATTAATGTGGTGTTACATTTTCAAAACGTGCGCACGTTTCAAAATGTAACACCGTATAGAAAACACACACGCCGTGCGCACGGCGTGCATTTCAAAACGTTCGCACGCCGTGCGCACGTTTTGAAAACATCACATAACATTTAATATTCTTAATATTAAAGTGCATGCATGAATTATTCGTGTATTTTTTAATTATTAACTAAATTGAGTGAGACTATATTAATGATAATTTTAAAACGTTACAAATATAGCTTTGCACGCACATTAATGTTAAAATTAAATAATGATACATATGAAATTAAATTAATAATGTGCGTAATGGTGTTTCGGCCGCTACGTTAAAGTGTGGCGAATATGTAGTGGTAGAAAGGAGAAAGGAAGAAAGATGGAACAAAATTACACATTGTTTTGATAAACAAATGTATCGCATATTTACTTTAAAAAGGAGAATAGATAATATGTCGTGTAAAGGCAAATGGACATTATCACACGTGTCCTTTGTAGTTCATAAACAAGAAGAATTTCGGAATGTTCTAGTACTAAACAGAAGTGGTAATAGATTACTAATATGATTATTTGTCGGAATAAATAAATAATTAATTGAATAAATAATATACGAAGTACTCACTGAGCCTCGATAACTGTCACGATCTCCTCCTCCTCCGGAGTAATTGCGTGATGAAGAGGACGAATAATTATTGGAGCCCGTACTGCGACGGGTGCCACCATTGCTTGGGTATCGACTCATCTTACCCTTAAGATTTCGATTACTTAAAAATTAATTTCACCTGCGCCACACGATCATGAACGCTTTAAAAAGAGTGAACAGGGACGTTTCGAAGAGGGGATATTGGCAACAAACAACTCAGGCAGCGAGTTGAGTGTAATTAGAAAATGCGAATCTAATTAGGAGATTTTTGAGTCTAATTAGGACCTTTTGAATCTAATTAGCTAATTTTTAAATATTATTAGCTGATTTTCGAATCTAATTCGATCACGTCAGGAGCTAATTGCGCTAGAATCACACTCAACTCGAGTTGCCTAAGAAGAGGGGGGAAATGCGGAAAAATTCAATGGAAAATACGATTCTAAATTCGGTAACTATTAGTAAGCGCGAAAAACTGCTATAAGATCTATTGATCAGTTATATTTCCTGTTCTAACTGGGGAATGCTTGAAAACTTGCAATAAAAAACTAATGTACTGCTAGCGCATTCACTATTACGAAACAAGGATAATCTGACGTCATATCAAAACACATTCTTCCAACTCGCGACCAAACGTCAGAACAAAGTAGAGTAAGCAAAATTATAGAAGAAAAGCTTAAAAAGCAGTTATTTAGATAAATGTAATGAAAATATTTATGGTGTAGCGTTTGTGCGGAGCGTGTGCCAAGTCAGTAGTATATTTAGTGTAAATCTGTCAGCGTCTACGATACAACACTAACACATGCAATCGCAAACTGAAATTCTATTGCTTTGAAAATTTCAAATTCTTTAGTTATTTTCTCGCTTACGGGTTCACAACTTTCCGTCAATTTGTTTTCCATGTGTACAGTTTTTTCAGTCACGCGGTCTTCTATCTTTCACACTTCACTTATGCTTTAAGCCACGAAAATGAAGTAAGTGTTGTGTTTTGTAATGTATTTTTTACCTTTCTTTTTGCCCGTTTCAGAATCACTATCGACGGTCTCGAAGTCTACTTTCCCTATGACTATGTGTATCCTGAGCAAGTTCTGTACATGCAAGAACTGAAGAAATCACTTGATGGAGCGGTCAGTATCCCTTTGTCATCAATTATTTTCTTTTCCGTTTTCTTTTTCGTTTTTTTCTTTGTACAACTTCTTCTTCTTATTCGTTTTCTTTATATCCATCACAACACATGAGAATAAAGAATTAGATAATTGCATAGGTTGATGGAGGTTCACTCATTAATGCTTGATACTTTGTTAACATTTTAAGAATATGTTTTAAGGGCCATTGTGTACTGGAGATGCCTTCCGGCACGGGAAAGACGATTTCTCTACTCTCGCTAGTGCTCGCGTACATGAGGAAGTTTCCTGATCGCCTCGAAAAGTAGGATGATTTTAAAAATTTAATTTTCAACAATAATCGTACTCATACATTTTCGGTGCCCTCACCGAATTATTTTTATATACTGGGTCGATTTAGAAAAATCATTATTTTTCGCATAAGTTTTAATATTTTGCATAAAAAATGCGCATTATATAGTGGGTAGATCCGGAAAATCAGCCGTATATAGTGGGTCAAACCTCACACGGTGAGGGTATGAAAATGTATGATCATGCTCATTTCAAGGCTCGTTTACTGCTCTCGGACAATTCCGGAAATCGAGAAGTGCATTGCCGAACTGCAGAATCTCTTCAAATACTATGAAACTACGCTTGGGGTAAGCCGTCGATGTTTCATCTACAATCAGTTGCTTGCTTCTAGAGTGGTGTTCAAAAGTCTAGAAAAGAAATAGAGGTGAGAGAGTGTGTAAAACAAGGGTTTTTCTTTTCTTTTCACAATACTTGATCTGTGATCAATCAGTTGCATATAAATCAATATCTGCTGAGTATGCCGTCCAAACCAATCAATATTATTCAAGTCTATCATCTAATCATCTAATGTGGTGTTCAAAAGTCGAAAATTGAGGTGAAACGAGGAGAGTTTTCCCCGATTTTCTTCTCTTTTTTGCAATTCTTGATCTAGGCACAATTAGTGACATATAATTGGTGTTTGACAACGGTGGAATCCTAACATTCCGAGATCGTTTAGTGACGACTGTCAATCCGCGTCATAATCAATCAATATCTCTTGAGTCTTCCCAAACCAATCAATATCCTTGAGTATTCTCCTGAAATTAATCATTATCATTCCAGTCGGCTCCCCAAATGCTCGCGCTCGCCATGTCTGCCCGTAAGAATCTGTGCATCAACGACAGCGTTCTCGGAGCACGAACGGGCGTGGCCATCGATGGAGCGTGCCAGAGGCTCACGGCGAGCTTTGTCAGAGCGAGGTGCGTTTATGAACTATGTGAAACACGAATCTCACTGGTTCAATTCTGTTGTGCCTTAACCTTGTATAATGAAGAGCATACGTGGGCACCACTGCCGCTAGCGGCAATATACCCCCGATTTTTGGCACCCGACCCCCCCCCCCGATTTTCCAAAAAAATCACTCAAAATAACGTATAATTACTCCATTTTTTGCTTCCCACCCCCCGATTTTTGAGTCCGACCCCCCGATTTTCATTTCCAACGGCAATGCCCGCCCACGTATGATGAAGAGCTCACGGCGAGCTTTGTTAGAGCTTTGTTTGTTTATCCTTATTCTTTATTCCATAGTTCGAAAGGTACGTTGCAAACTACGAAGCCCAACCGCAGTTTGTATTTTTTGTGAAAACACGAGCGCATTTTGTAAATCTGCTGCTTTATTCCATCATATTAGGGGAAAATGGGGTGGCATAAAGGAATCGATGGATGTCCGTCGATAATATAACGATATCGGTGAGGGATTTGGTACAGTGGCACAGTTTAGGAGCTACGGGCGAACCTTGTAAAAATGGGATTATACCTAGTCTCTGTATATGATATCGATATATGATATGATGATCGACGGTTATGATCGATATGAAACACGAATCTGCATGGTTGAATTCGCGTACAATAATGTTTGAAATATGTTTCGCTAGGGATTTATTGCAGTCTTTATGTTGAAGAATGTAATGCTTTTCAATTGTATTTCACATGTTCAGAAACCCTTTATAATGCTTTATAAATAAATAACAAATTTCTAGTGAAATAATTGAAATAGTCTTCGTTCACCGGTAAAATTTGATTTAAATTTCTTTTCAGGAAGAAAATGTCCGATCCGGATCTACCCGATTGCCCGTTCTTTGAGAAACTGGACAGCACACCCAATTTCGAGCTGCCTAATGGAGTCTGGAATCTGGTACGTTTTCCCCCTACTTCTATACACGTGGATACTGTAATCCAGCAAAACTACCGTAACCCTGAGTGATACAGTAATCCGGAATGTTACCTGATACAGTGATTACTTCTATGCCCGTGGTTACTGTAATCCAGCGAAAGCTACCGTAACCCGGAATTCTACAGTAATACGGAATGTACCTGATACAGTGACTACGTCTATACTCGTGGTTACTGTCACTCATTGAGATCTACAGTAACCCGGAGTGCTACAGTAATCCGAATTGCTACAGTAATGTACAGTGAGCGTTTTCAGTCCGATCTCAAGTCACTCGGCGCGTCAGCTGGCGTCTGTCCCTACTTTGTCGCCCGACAAGCTCTCAGCAAGGCCAATGTGAGGGAATATCGATTTATTGGAGTATTGATTGATATTGATTGATTATTGATTGATATTGATTGATTATTGTTTGATACTGATTGATTATTGATTGATACTGATTGATTATTGATTATGGATTGATACTGATAGAGTTTTGATTGATATTCATCGATTATTGATTGATATTCATTGATTATTGATTGATTACAGATCGTCGTCTACTCATATCACTATATTCTTGATCCGAAGATCGCAGAACTCGTGTCGAAAGATTTCAGCAAGAAGTTGGTGTTATCGATTTTATTGACTACAGTAACCCCACAGTCGTATTCATGCCTGAGCATCTTTGCCTCTAGCGACAAGGGACACCCGATTTTGGCACCTGACCCTACCGAATGGGCCAAATTCAAGCAAAAATGAACACGATTTTGTCAAAATTCACTCAAAAATTTAATCTTTTTTTTCGTAAATTGCATGATTGGAGTTCAGTCAATCTATTATTCACCCAATCAATAATTCGATCAATCAATCAATACATTCGTAGATCATGCGTCGTGTTCGACGAGGCGCACAACATCGACAGTGTCTGCATCGAGTCGATGAGCGTCGATGTGTCAGGGAAAACGATTGAAAGGTGAGGAGGGAAGTGATTGGGGTGTTATTACTAATCGGAGAAACATGAAATCACCAGGGGTAGTATGTATGAGCTGTGGCAAACAGTTTGCCGACAAATACGACTTTACAACTGTAAGTGATGGCATTTGCCGGAGATCTCCCCACGCTTGTGACGTCGCGTACGTACGGCGGCAAAAGGTTTGCCCACGTTCGTGCATGCGGATTCTGGTTGGGTGCTGCCTTATGCCACACCTCTTTGACATTTGAAATGTTTTTAGCTTGCCATAGCTGTCATTTGTCTCTGTCAAATTACGTTTGTCAGTCAGTCACTTGTCAATCATATGTCTGTCTGTCAGTCAATTGTCAATCATATGTCTGTCAGTCAGTCATTTGCCAATCATTTTCTTGACAGAGCGCACGGCGAGCTCGCAGCGCTGGAGAGGAAGGTCGAGCAGACGCGGGAGCACAATGAGAATCGACTGATCGAGGAATACGAGAAGATGGTGGAAGGACTCAGGAGGTATACGGTATTCTTGGACTACGGTAGTCTTGCCAGGATTTAGGGATACGGTAGTTTTGCGAGGAATTTATAGCTAGAATAATTGTTAAAAGAGTTATGCTGGACAGTGTTTTTTTAACAGTGGGAACGGGCATTGAACACGTTTAAAAAATACTATACTACAGGGGGCATCCGAATGAAAAATGGTTATTTTTTTTCCAAAAATTTCAACTAAACGTCATTTTTTACAGGGGACATTTCACAAATTTTCGAAACGCCCTAATTTTACAGGGGGCACCCCATGTCGGCGCCCATGCATGATTTTAACCACCAAAGAAACCATTCCCTAGTTAGTCACTGTTCATGATCAGCGAGTACTCTGAATAAATGTGTTTAAATTTAATATTTATTTTTATAAATGAATAAATAAAAATATATTTAAATTAATTTAAATAAAACTTTATGGTATTCAGGGCGGAAGAGGAACGGGCGAACGACCAGCGACTGGCTAACCCGGTGCTGCCATCGGATATTCTCAATGAGGCCATCCCTGGGTCGATCCGAACCGCCAACCACTTTGTCCTATTCCTCAAACGGTAGGGGATATCGATTTATTGATTGATTTTTATCGATTTATCGATTAGTAATGATTGATGATTATCAAATATTCAAAAATCTTTGGTGATTTGTCAATGTGCTGAAACATGAAACTGCCAACTGTAAGGCGGTGTTACATTTTTCAAATCGTGCGCACGCCGTAACGACGGAGACGTTACGGCGTGCGCGCGTTTTGAAAAATGTAACACCGTCTAAGGGATATCGATTTATTTATTGATTTTGTAGATTATTTATGATATTATGACTATAATCACAGAAATATTTGATGAAATGTCAGTGTGCTGAAACGTGAAACTGCCGACTCTAGCTCTTTGGGATGAGTTTCGCTGGAATTACTTTTTCGCTGGCTCCTTTGGCTTGGTGTACGATGCCAGTATGGGATATTGCTATATTGATCTTGATTTATCGATTAATAATGATGTGATTTATCGATTGATTGATTGATTACAGTACTAACCGATAAATATCGATCGATTTATGTGATTTATCGATTGATCGATTAGTTATGATGTGATTTATTGATTTATCGATTAAATATGATGTGATTTATTGATTTATCGATTATTAATGATGGATATATCGATTTATCGATTGATCGATCTCCTTCTCAGAGTGGTGGAGTACATTCGTCATCGTCTGCGCTCATCACAAGTGCTCATCGAGAGTCCCGCCTCGTTCCTCAAGGATATCAACGAGAAGATGTTCATTGATAGGAAACCACTGAGGTTATCGGTTGATTTATTGATTTTATTCGTTCATTTATCGATTGATTTATTGGTTTATTGATTAATTTGGTGGCTATTGTCGACAAGGTCCAACCAATTGCTGGAACATATTGGTTGATGAAAAAAGTGGAGATAGATGTTCTATTTCAAACAATTTTTTTAAAATTTTTAAAGGTGGTGTCCCGCGAATATTTTCGTGAACAAACTGTGAAGACAGAAAGGTAGCAAAAGTTATTCTACGTACAGTACACTATTTATTTTGTGCTGATTTAGTCTATTGATCGCTAGAAAGTTTAATGAACCATCAGGCCCGGTTCAGGGAAGGGCGCGCTTTTTGAAAATTGAGGAAATTCGGCAATAGGTTTCGAACTTGCGTCAAACGGGTAACGAGTCTGAACGTTTACCACTGCGCTATGGGATAGATGAGAGGCTGCGCTAACTCTTCGCATATCACCTTGCATTCGCACAAGAGGGGTGTAGTGATTTATCTGAACGTTCGCGGGCCACCATCTTTAAACAACGGAAAAAGCATGTCACAAAAATGGTGCATCGTAGTGTACTCTCATGGTCTGCGCGCTCTCTCACTTTTGCGTGCTCTCTTTCTCTCTCTCTGTCTCTCTTTCGCTCTACCATTTCCTCTGCCACACCATGACCGGTCCCTCGAAATGCTATGGTAATGACAATGGCAATGCCAATGACACATGTCAATGACAATGACACCTGACAATGAGTGTAATCAATATTTAAATTATAGATTCTGCGCGGAACGCCTTTATTTAATGATTAATTTATTGATTTTATTCCTTCATTTATTGATTGGTTTGGTGGTTTTCAATTCAATTTATCACCGGCAGATTCTGCGCTGAACGTCTGGCCAATCTCGCGCGCACACTCGAACTGGCCGACGGATCGGAGCTAGGGGCGCTCACGCAGATCTGCACCCTGGCAACGCTGGTGTCGACCTATTCTAAGGTATACTGTATAATAATAATAATAATAATAATAATAATAATATTAATAATAATGCCGGAGTAAGACGTGAAGCTATTGAAAAATGCTCTCCTTGAATCTCGGCTGCCTGCCTTTTGAATTCGTGTTTCACGAACGATTCATTTAAAATCCGAATTCATGTGAGGTCGATGATAAATGGTTTTCCATTATAATAATAAGAATTATAATAATAATAGTAATAATTTATTTAAATTACACAACAATGTATTGTTTGAGGTGTGTAAACGATTTTTTTCTTCAAAAGAATATATGCAGAAGAAGATCGGAAATAGATTAAGAATGATTAGGGAAAATTTATTTTTGAAAGGTTTTTTTAATCGAAAACATACGCATGCTCTTTATTCCATTCACAACCATATCAATCAATATTGCAGGGTTTTACCGTAATTATTCTTATCAATCAATCAATATTGCAGGGTTTTACCGTAATAGTCGAACCGGCAGACGCAGCCCAGCCGGCCCTGCTGCATCTCTCGTGCATGGACGCGTCCATTGCCATTCGACCGGTCATGGATCGATTCCAGACGGTATACTGTATCCGCTATATCACGATTATTGATTGATTCTTTAAAATTGCGATTTTGCCTCTTATACATACTGGTATACTGTATTCTGATTATTGATTGAGAGATTCATACGTGGGCACCACTGCCGCTAGCGGCAATACACCCCCGCTTTTTGGCACCCGACCCCCCGATTTTCCAAGAAAATCACTCAAAATGACGTATAAATGCTCCATTTTTTGCTTCCGACCCCCGATATTTGCGTCCGACCCCCCGATTTTCATTTCCAGCCATACATTTTCGAGCACCCACATTGTGAGTGAGCACTTTTGTTGATGCGGTCAGTTTTGAGACTCGAAACCTATCTAAGAATATGCGGGAGATCGAGATTAGTAAGAATCATCCATTGCCGGGTCAGTTTTGAGTACTTGAGATGTAGATCGGGTCAGTTTTGTTCAAATTCGGGTCAGTTTATAATTCGCAAAAAACAACAGATTGTGGGTGGGGCGAAAATGTATGTTTCCAGCGGCAATGCCCGCCCCCGTATGGAGAGATTCTTTACATTCGCGAATTTTTTGTCGATCTCTTTTATACCTACCCTGAGAACGTATATTGTAGATCCTGTTTTACAGTAGCGCAAAATCAATAGTCATGATACTGTAACTGATCTCGATAAATCAATAATCCTCCCCCGAGCAATAGTCGTGATACTGTAACTGATCTCGATCAATCAATAAATCAATAATCAATAATTCGCCCCTGAGCAATAATCTTCATACCGTAACTGATATCGATCAATCAATAAATCAATAATCCCCGCCCCCTGATCAGGTTGTCATCACCTCGGGCACTCTATCGCCGTTGGAGATGTACCCGAAGATTCTGGACTTTGACCCGCACGTCATGGCCAGCTTCACGATGACCCTGGCACGACCCTGCATCGCGCCCCTCATTGTGGCCCGAGGCAACGATCAGGTTTGTGCTTTGTAGCTTGTAGTTTGAACCTTGAACATTGGACTCTTGAAAGGGGAATTGACAGTGACTAGATCACGCGGTGAGGTAGGACCGAAGAAGAGGTTAGGCCCTCCGGACTGAATTGGCTTTGAATTATCGTTATCGCTGAATTACCGTTTATCGAATATTCGGAAATCTTTGGCGATATGTCAAGATGCTGAAACATGAAACTATCAAGTCTAACTCTTTGGTTTTATATCGGTGGATTGGTTTCGGTTAGGTCCTTTGGCGCGGTGTACGATGGCTATGTGGAATATTGATCTTCTTTTATCGATTTATCGATTAGTAATGATGTGATATATCGATTGATTGATTGATTGATCACATCATTACTAACCCATAGATATCGATCGATTTGTGATTTATCGATCGATCTCCTTCTCAGAGTGGTGGAGTACACTCGCCACCGTCTACGATGGTTGTGGCCTTATTTTAATAATATTTAAAATTTTAATGATTTAAATTAATTTAATTAATAATTTATGAAATATTGCGTCTCTGATCGCCTCATTACAGGTCGCGATCACATCCCGATTCGAATCGCGCGCCGATGTCGCTGTCATCAGAAACTACGGTAATCTGGTCCTCGAGGTGAGCTTATCGATCGATGGTGCGTGGGTTACGGTAGGAGAAGACTATCGCGAAATGACTGGGTCTCTTGATTGCACTGTGTTCTGCCACTTATCGTTCTTTTTTATTGTCTCCATTAGTAGTTGATTATTGATTGATTATCAGATGATTATTGCTTGATTATCAGATGATTATTGATTGATTATCAGATGATTATTGATTGATTATCAGATGATTATTGATTGATTATCAGATGGTTATTGATTGATTGTAATTGATTATTGGTTGATTATCAGATGATTAATGATTGATAATCAAATGATTATTGATTGATTGTCACAGGTGGCCTCTCTCGTTCCCGACGGCATGGTCGTCTTCTTCACCTCCTATACGTACATGGAACACGTGGTGGCGACGTGGTACGATCAGGTGGGGGAATGTCGTATTTATTCATGTTTTTTTAAAATTCGGCAAAGGACAGGATCACCCCAGCAGTGCATTCAAATGACCTTGTACATGACCTGCAACGGGAATGCAGCGGGCTGTTCGCGCTCTAGTATTGTTTGGAAGATATCATACATTTTCATGCCCTCATAATGTGCCCACTATAGAAACACAAGTAAGAGAGATGATGAGAGTAGCACCATGGTGAAGTCATACCGTATTTTTTTTGGCATTTTGCCAAATTTTCAATGAGTGTTAGAGAAACGCTGTGTAGAATCATAGGTCGAAAATTACTTTACAAACTACGAAGCCTGACCGCAGAAAATTACCGAAAATCGAAAAGTCCAAAAAAAACCTGGCCTCATTTGAGCCGAAAATTCCCGAAAAATCAAAATGCCTGACCGTATTTTGAAAATATGCAACGTAGCTATTCGCTGTATGTCTAGAATATGCAGGGATGACAATTGATATAGCAGGGAATCGACTAGAGATGAGCTACCGCGCACGTCACTGTGAGGAATTCAAATGGGGACACATCAATTTTGACTTTTGTGAAAATCACTCCAACATTGCACTCAAGTGGTTTGCGCACAGCCTTTCGCGCAGCGTACCCACCTATGATTTTTGGAAGATATTAGTCGAGAATATACGTGGGCGGCATCGCTAGCGACAAGGGTGATCAGCCCGCTGAATTCCCGTTGCAGGGCATTTACAAGGCCACTTGAGTGCACGGTTGGATTGATATGCAAATCGTTTTTGGCTCTCAACCGTTCAAGGCAAAATTCACTCTAAATGAGAAAAAAGTTAGTAAGTAGGTTAGTAGGTAGTAGGTTAGTATGTACAAGCATATAGGTTTGCATGCGCGTTAGATGTAAAATTATATAATATTATAAGTGTTGTAATAATTACCCTTATGGTGTTTCGTCCGCTACATCAATGCTGTATTTACTCTTTTTTTTTAAATTCAAACATCGCAGAGATCACTCCAACTGTGTACTCAAGTCGCATTGTAAATGCCCTGCAACGGGAATGCAGCGGGTTGGTCACGCTCTTTGTTTGGAAGATATCATGCATTATCATCATGCTCTCATAATGCGCCCGCTATACAAGCAAAAGTGAGAGAGCACGGATGATGAGAGTAGCACCATGGTGAAGTGATACCGTAATTGTTTTTGGTATTTTGCCAAATTTTCAATGCGCGCTCTCCCTGTCTTAGAGAAACGCTGTGTAGAATCATAGGTCTAAAAGTACGTTACAAACTACGAAGCCTGACCGCATTTGAGCCGAAAATTACCGAAACATCGAAAAACCTGGCCGCATTGGGAGTTTTTTTTAATACCTGACCACATTTGAGCCGAAAATTCCCGGAAAAAAATGTGCAACGTAGCTATTCGCTGTATGTGTAGAATATGCAGGGATGACAATTGATATAGCAGGGAATCGACTAGAGATGAGCTACCGCGCACGTCACTGTGAGGAATTCAAATGAGGACACATCAATTTTGACTTTTGTGAAAATCACTGCACTCAAGTGGTTTGCACACAGCCTTTCGCGCAGCGTGCCCACCTATGATTTTTGGAAGATATTAGTCGAGAATATACGTGGGCGGCATCGCTGCGACAAGGGTGATCAGCCCGCTGAACTCCCGTTGCAGGGCATTTACAAGGCTACTTGAGTGCACTGTTGGATTGATAGTAGTGTAGCATTATCTGGCAAAAATTCACACTAAATGAGAAAAAAGTGAGTGGAGAGTCCCTCAACTCAACTGTCCAACCCGATTTTAGTTTCCCGCGACCTAGGTTGCCCACGTATGGTCTTGAAGCTTTGGGGGGGGGGTACAACCCGAGCTAATTTTACTCTCTGTTCTGGCAACAGTCTCTCGTAGACAAAGAAAGCGAGAGAGCATTGGCAGGGCAGGGGTAGGATGAGTCGTATGTAGCATGTTTATATAATATCGGTTTATTGATCCATCGTTCAAGTGTAGCTTGATCTCTGAAATGTAGTTTGATCTTTGATCTTTTGAGCACATCATCGACGAGCTCATGAAGTACAAACTGTTGTTCATCGAGACGAACGACGCACTGGAGACGTCGGTGGCACTCGAGAAGTACGGTAGTCACACTGATCGAAACTATCGATAGCTGACTTATTTTCGATATAGTGGTTATATTTGCCACTCGGATGGTTGCCCATAAATACCCCATGAATATACACTAGTTGATGCCGTGTTTCAAGCACTTCTTTTCCGCCGAAGTTACAATGCACTATAATAAGTTGTACGAGTATTTAAGGCCGACAAAAGTGTGTTTTGGAGTTAGGTTAACTGTTAAGTGTACTCAGCGGATTCTCCATTTCACACATTATTTCTTCTTTTTTAAGTCGTTTAATCGTGCACTTATTTTTAATTTTTTTTAAATTAATTAATTTTAAAGATTTTTAACATTTTTAATCCTTAAAAGGTATGTGGAGGCGTGCGACAGCGGACGCGGCGCGTGTCTCTTCTCCGTCGCCCGAGGCAAGGTCTCCGAAGGCATCGATTTCTCCCATCATCTGGGTATGTCGGTTACACGATTAGAGTACGCGAATACGGCCTCGTCCTCTGGTGTTTCATAACTTTTACTCAAATACGTCACCAACTTGACGTTTGCTTTAAGCCTACTTCAAGTGAAAGAACAGTGGACGAAATGCATTACAGTATGTACTCCATAAGTTTAGTTCAAGTGAAATTGCTAAATAAGTGTACTTTAAGTTTTGAAATACCGGAGTAAGACGAGAAAGTAAATGCACTCCTTGACTCTCTTTGTCAGCAGCCTTTTGAATTCGTGTTCCACGAACGATTCATTGAATTTCCGAATTCATGTACGGTCGATGCTACGAGCAGTGTTGGCAAATATTCTTACATATTTTTGTTTTTAATAATAATAATAATAATAATAATAATGATAATAATAATACGTCGTCTGCTCAGGTCGCGCCGTAATCATGCTCGGCATTCCGTACGTCTACACGGAGAGTCGCATTCTGCGAGCGCGTCTCGAGTATCTGCGAGATCAGTTCGGAATCAAGTGAGCGCTGGTTGATCTTTGATCTTTGATTTTTTGAACTTTGATCTTTTAACTTTGAATTTTTCTATTATTAACTGACCTGCATACGTAGGGTTGTTCTAGACTACTGTAAATGTAATTGACTGCTCGATGATTACCGTATCTGAATATTGATTGATTGATTGATATATTGATTGATTTATTGATTGATTTACAGAGAGAATGACTTTCTCACCTTCGACGCGATGCGACACACTGCGCAGTGTATGGGTCGTGCGCTCCGGGGAAAGACCGATTATGGATTGATGATCTTTGCGGATAAGGTGGGGATGATCGTCTTTTGTACCTATTTTATTATTTTATTTATTTATTTATTATTTATTTATTTATTTTTCGGAATGATCGTCTTTTGTACTTGTTAATATTAAAGAAACGACTAGTGTAGCGTTACGTTTACCTTACGTGCCCACGCCGTATACTCCGCCTCATACATGGGCGGGGTACCTGGAGCTCGATTCTACAGAGGGCATCCGAACGAAAATGGCTAATTTTACTGGGAACTTCGCCTTTTTTCTTTCTAAAATTTCAAAATAAAAAAATTTTTAAAAAAAGCGCATAGGCACGTAAGGCAAATGTAGCGATGCATAAATAAATACAAGAAATAACAGTAGGCTTTACTGTGGTTCCCATCCCCTAGCGATCTCACAACCTCTCCCTCACCTCACCTCCTACCTTCCCCCCATCCCCTATTCTGTTGTCTGTGCCCGGCCGATCCACCTGCTGATTTCATGTGTCGCCAGTTTCGTATTTGACGACGATTTGTCTTTTGCAACGATGTGACAGCAATGGATTCATATATTGGTTTAGTGCCGGATATTATCATATGTACAATTAATGCGCATGCATCGCTTTATCGACCATACATTTTCGGTACCCTCGTAGTCTATTTTTATATAGTGGGTCAATTCTCGAAATAGGGTGGGTTGATTCACAAAATTCGTTATTTTCGCTTAAAAATCGTCATTTTTAGCTCCCTTTTTATCAAGTGGCCTAAAATGGGCATTATATAGTGGGTCAATCCTCGCACTGCGAGGCTATGGCAACGTATGTTTATCGATGGTCGGAGGCGAAAAGTTTAAATTTAACAGAATAATAACGATTTTTTCTGAATCGACCCATTATATTTCGAAAACCGTCCCACTAAATGTATGCTCTATGGCACTCGTTTTCTTGCAATTAGATGTATCTTCAATATATCTTCAATTTATTTTTTTTCTCATCAGTTGAATATGAGTAATGGGGGGAGTGAGACAATATGGGAGTGATGGAGGTCATACATTTTCGGACTCTCGCAATGCGAGGATTGACCCTCTGTATAAGGGCCACTTTAGGCCACTTGATATGAAACGAAGCTAAAAATGACGATTTTGAAGTGAAAAATAACGAATTTTCTGAATCAATCCACCCTATTTCAAGAATTTGCCCGCTATATGGAAATAGAAAATGTATGATGGAGTTCCGTCGCTTTACGCGATTTCGATTGGGGAGTGGCAGCGCTTGTATTGAATATATGAAATTAATTGAAGATAAATAAGATTAAAATGTGGCTTCTCTGTTTTCATCAAATCCACCTGTTTATTTCGCGTTTCGCCTTTTTTCATATTTGCCGACGATTTGTCTTTTGCAACGATTCTACTGAGCGTTTGATCATTTGTATACCCTTATAATCAACAAAAGATATGGATTCGATATATCTTTCTTGATGTATGATAAATAAAATTAAATAAATAATAGATAAAAATATGCATCTATAATCTGTCGATCGAATGTGGTGGCTTCTCTTCAGCGGCCGATACACTAGATGACCAAAGTCTTCACAAACTATGGCATACCTTGGTATAACACTATCAATACAAGCTAAATAAGATCAAAATGTGGTTTCTATCGGCGATAAGTGAATCTAAATGATGAATCTGAATGAAGATCATACATTTTCACTCCCTCACTTAGTGAGGGTGACCCACTATATATTTGGCTCATTTTGAGGTCACTCGATACGAAATTGTTGTGTAAATACATGGAATACTGTGAATTGAAGTTATAATTGTAAAAATGAATGGGAAGAATAAATGAAAGCACGAGATAGAATAAATACAAGAAAGAAGCGAGAGAATGAGAGAAAGAAAGAGCAACGTAAAGATATTACGGTAGTTGTATTTGTTGTATCATTTGAGCGTACGTATGATTTTTTATAATATTTTAAATTATGTGATTTCGATAGACGTTAAATGGATACATTTTCAGTGTTCGCCCCTGATCCTCGACTCAATTAAAGTTGACTCTAAAAAAATTACTTCATTTAATTAAGTTTTCATTGCGAAAACTGGGTCCTCACCTAGAGTGACGAAACCTCACCGAGGGTGGCGTTACGGTGAGGATCCAGTTTACTCGCTCAATTCTGAATATTTTTTGATTTCCTTTTTGTGGCAGGTGAGATACTCGATAAAGAATAGGGGCGACACAAAGAAATGACGCTGAAAGGTTCATGCCGATTGCACAGATTCGATTAGTGTCAATGTCATCAATGGAGCGCACATGTGATTGCTCGTTCTGACTATATTTCTTTGGACCCAGTTTGCTCACTCAATTCTGAATATTTTTTGATTTCCTTTTTTTTTGCTGTCGAGGAACTCGATAAAGAATAGGGGCTGTACAGTAACAGCTTATTACTCTAAGTTTAAATAGTCCTCCTGTCTATATTATGCTGTGTTCAGAACTTGGAAAATGCAAGAAAATGCGGAAAATGCTGTTCAAAAGTTCAGGTGGAAAATGCTCGAAAATGCTCGATTTTGGATCGAAAAAGATGGTTTAATACACTTTAAAAGCGTTGAACCTCGTTGTTTCATGGAAAACAGCGAACTTAGGTCATTTATAAAGTATGTTGCTGAAATAAATATCGTATGATCCTTTTTTGAGCACTTTAAGCCGAAAATCAACGAAAATGCTGCGAAAAATCAACCTAGCGAGTCCATATTTAAAAATATCACTTATCATCAATAAAATGCGTCCATAACACTGTTTGCGACCAATAAACGTTGATATTAAACAAAAAAAACATTAAAATTTGCTTAAAATCCTCGAAAATGAGCATTTTCAGAGCATTTTCCGGCTGAACTTCTGAACAGCATTTTCCGCATTTTCGTGCATTTTCCAAGTTCTGAACACTGCATAAGGACTTAGAAAAAAAGTTATATTTTCAAAAACAAAGTTTTTTTAAGACCAACTTTTCTGTACGAATCAGAACATTTGGAGTCTAACAATGATGATCAAAAAATATGTCAAAATTTTTTTATAACGTGAACTTGTGGGATGATCTTTCTTCCGTGGTCTTTGATCTTTGCCTTCATTATCTCTTTCTATCGTACATCAATTGGAATAATTTGTTCTATTATTTATTTCTTATTCATTTAAACACTTTTCATGCTGTGATCAATAAAATTTATAATATGAATTTTAATAGAATAACGAATGCTTAAGAGCAAAGAAATTAATTTAAAAATTTATTCAGAAGATAAAGCCGGGACAGGTAAATAAAAATGCACAAATACAAATCAAAGAAAGCAATACTGCCGCACCACCATAACATCCGATCGTGAAGTGATCTGAAAATTTTAGAAAATTTACATGTTTAAATGCTCCATTTTTTGCCCCCCCCCCCCCCCCCCCCCCCCCCCCGATTTTCTTTTCCAGCGGCAATGCAAGCCCACTTATGCCAATTATTATCATAGAACTGACGCGCATGTATCGTAGAATTAGTTTACCATCGGTTAAAAGCGAAAAAAATACAATGGAAGCGAAAAATGACGATTTTTCGAAAGTGACCCACTATATTTTTGAAAAGTGACCCACTATATAAAAATAAAACGGTGAGGGGGTCGAAAATGTATGATGAAGATATGATAAGTGAATTTGAATTTTCGTTTCAGCGAACGACAAATTGAGCTAAAATTAAAAATATGCATCGAAAATCTATGGATCGAATGTAGATCGATAATCGATAATCTATCGATCGTTCTTATCTTTCCAAAACCAAACTGCCACCGAGCCAAAACCAAAATCGCCTTATGCGACGGAAATCCATCTATCCCTTTTCTGACCTCATACATATCACCGCATATTTGATGGAATAAATAAATAATTAAATAAATAAATCTTTATTATCTCTTCAGCGCTTCTCTCGGAACGACAAGCGTGGCAAGCTCCCCCGATGGATGCAGGAGCACCTGGATCCCGCCAACACGAACCTGTCGATCGATGAGGCTGGTCAGCAGGCGAGAAGGTACGGTGGTTATGGATTTATTGATTTATTTATTGCATCAAGAAAAATCATATAATTGCTTCTCGTAATGGTGTGATTGTGCGGTAGGCAACGTTGAGAGTACTGTAAAGCCACAGAGCACACGATATGGGCAGTAGGTGAAGGTTCCGAGAAGGTATGAGTACTGTATCTAGCGTGACTAACTGCGTTTTTTACTATAATATTGTAATAATATTAGTTAGTGAAAATATTGATGATGATAATAATAATAACAATAACCCGTTGATTCCCTGTTTCAGATGGCTCTCATTAATGGCGCAGCCTTTCTCTCGGAAGGAGCAGCTGGGCATCTCGATCCTCACCGCGGATATGCTCAACGAGAAGACCATGCACAAGTTTGACAAGGTCGTCGAGACGAGAGATAACTACTGAAAGAGAGAGATCAGAGATCAAAGATCAAACTACAAAAGTCGGTCATGGATACTTTATATGGATACTCTTTTGTTGTTTATTCGCATTATCACATTTGTCCTTTTTGCTCATTTAAATCGATAAGCCAATAATAATCTATAATTTATGATGTTGTAATAGATTATTATAGTATGTTTCAAATTCTGCCCACATCAATTGTTTTTTGCACGGGTATAGTTTCTTTGTAATAATTGTAATCAATAAATTCTTTTTCCATTGTATGCTTCCGTATTATCATGACAACGGTATGGCAAGCCGGTTATTGATTACCTTTACGGTGACTGGACGCAATCGATAATAACGTGGTGATACTGTAGCGGGTAGGATCGATCGATTATCGATTGATTTGCATCATGACTGATGAGGAAGCACCGACGTCATCATCGGCGACGGCTGTCGAGGATATTGTAGACGAGGATACTGTAGGTGGTAGAGGTATAGAGAAGAGAGAGCAGGTGGAGGAGGAAGAGGAGGAGTCGGTGTGGCAGAACGCGCCCGTGGTGGTGCTGGATCAGGTATAATAATAATGATAATAATAATTATTATTGTAATTATAATAATATTTATGCGTATTCATGAATATGCAATGAAACGCGTGATGAGATGATATAAATGAAAATGAAGTGGTTTACTGTAATCACACTCATTGGTCGGAGAGTACGTTAGAAAGTGCGGCGCCTGGGGGGGGGGGGTTGTGGGATTTTCTTGTCGAACACGTGGCCGCATTTTGAAATATATTTTGAAAACATGGTCGCATTTTTGAAATCGACAACTTGACTATTCCTCGTATGCTCACACTATGATAAATGGATCACGGCTGGTACTGTAACTACCGTATTCCAATTTCAAATTCAATGTTGCTCACAGTTACTGTAGCTACCGTAATCACATTTCAAATTCAAGGTCGCGCGACAGCTTCCACTGGCGGATCGGATAGCAATGCGACGAGTGTGCAGGTATCAGTGTTATTATTAATATTAATATTAATAACTTATTAAGAAATAATCGGTTGATTAAAATGATATAGCGTTCAAAAGGTACCAAAACAAAGAAAGAAGAGACGAGAGAGTGTATGAAACAAAGAGATTTTCCTCTGCCTTTCTTTAATCAATGGTTGCTATTCGATAATCAATGGTTCAATCGATAATCTATAATAATAACCGATAATCAATGATAATCGATAATCAATAATAGTCGATAATCAATAATAATCGATTATCAATAATTTCAATCAATGGTCATTCGTAGGGTGTGGTCGGCGAGTGCGGTGCTGTCCATACGTTCGTGGAACGATTTCGCATTCCGGGCGAAACGATACAAATGGTGAGTCTACGGTCGGACTAGGAGTACGGTAGCTAAACAGGTTCTTGAAGTACTGTAGCTGAACTTGTTCATGAAGTACTGTAGCTATCGTTGAACTGATGTGGCTGTAGCTATCTTGCGGGTCGTGAAGCTCTGTGAATTGGGCTACTTTAAAGGCACACCCCGAGCTAACTTGAAAATCTCCGCTCTGGCTGTGTTCTCTCGCTTTCTCTATCTGCGAGAGAGAGCGTTGCTAGAGCGCAGAGTTTCAAATAAGCTCGGGATGTGACATTTTTTATCCAGGGAACCCATTCACTACTCGCACTCGAATTTCTTCTCCAAGTTCTCACCCCGCCAATTTCACGCGGCCTGCTTCCACGAAGAGACGGGCAAGGTAGGTTGGCAGGCCGTATTCGTGTACTCTAACGGTGTAACTATTCCTAATCTACCGTAGGTGTACGCGTTTGGCGGTCACGTGCCCGGCATGGTGCATGAGCCTTCGGGCGCGCAGTTCAACGACCTGTGGACCTTTGATTTGGTGAGTGTCATTGAGTATACCCATAGGTCGAAAAGTATGGTAGAAAGTACCAAGCCTGGCCGGATTTTGAGCCAAATTTGCCAAAAATCGAAAAACCTGACCGGATTTTGAAAACCGATAACCTAGCTATTCGACCTATGGGTGAGTGTCATTGACTATTCTCCGGTTTTTTGCAAATGACGGATACGGATATCGATTATTTTTAGTGAATATACCATTGAAAAACAAAAAAAATAATTGATTAAATGATTAATATGTTTAGTGAGCGATCCAAATCATTGAAAAGTATCCGCACGCAAACCATAGGCACAACTCGAAACGCGCAATCATCGGGTACAAATCAACTAGACCGTCACATGCGAATTTATGTAAATGAATAAAATGTATGGTTGAACTGGTAGTAAGCTGAATCTCAGCAGTCTCATCAACTCATCTCTTATTCGGTTTTTTCTCGTCATTCTTGTTTCTTTTTATTAACTAGGGTGTTGGGTCAGACTAATGACTCATACATTTTCATACCCTCACAATGTGTGAGGATCGACCCACTATATACGCACGGCGGTTCATTGGAGGACAACTCCTGCATTTAACTTTGGCTTGAAGCCTCCCGCACTATGAAAAATCAGCAAAGTTGATTTGCACCGAGCTGGATTCGAACCCACGAGGTTCGGATCGCCACACAAAAGCTTTAGCCACTAAACCATATCAGCATGTGTCGCAACTCTTAAAACTCGATGATAGCTCTAGTCTGAAGCGTCGTATGGCGAGCAGCGCTCATTCATATCGTATCTAACTTTCGCGCCGGGAGGATCCCTCAGTTTGCGATACTCAGTTTGAGATTGCGGGAGCTCCTTAGTTACTATCATTGAACCGCCGTGATACGGCTCATTTTCAGCATCTAAATGAACACATCAATTAAATAATCAATTGTCATTTTTGAATTAATCACTCAACATTCAGCAAAGTCGCAGATGGGAGCGTGCCCTGGTCCGCTCCACCCCCTTTCCCGTGCCGAAGTCCCGCTCAACGATGGTCGCGTGGCGCCAGTACCTCGTGCTATTTGGCGGATTCCGGCAACCGCCGGCCTCCCAGATCCCGCGCAGCTCGCTCGAGGAAGCCCATGCGCCGCCCGCGCCCCAGGCCCAGCAGGTCGCGGGGACCGTGTACTTTGGTACGTTTAAGGGGGTAATAGCATAATTTATAGGCATAGTTGTGGTGTTTAAGGGACTATTTTAGGGTGGGTTTAGGGACGTTTAAAGGGTTTGTTATGTAAAATCAATAATTGTTACGGTAAGATCGCTTTCGTTGCAGGAGCGGGCGAAGTGAACAACACGATGCCGCACGAGATCCACTTTTATGACGTGCACGCCAACATCTGGAAACAGGTATATATCACGCTATCTTAGAAAATCGACATAGGTGCGGTATCGATAAAAAATAGATTTTTCTGTTTTATGTATGATAATTACAGGCTCAATGAGTGAAGTTCACTGGTACTTGAAAATTCCTTCCAATTGTAAATTCGCTTCAAGAGGTGACCACACAACGATTTGGCGCCTTTTCCTAAAAGGTTTATTTCGAATCCAATCGATGAGGGAGTGGGCTCAATCGAATCCTTAGCTAATTCTAACAAACTATTGTCAAGGGGAGTTTTTCGATCAACGGTCAACGAAGGCTGGAATTTTGAAGTTTAGAAAAAAATTTCAAATTTAATTAATTTTCACTATTTTGCTACAACAACCCTACTTTTTTTATTTGCTTAATCGCTTCTAAATATCATAACACAGCTTCAGTTTAAAAATCATAATTTTTTAAAAATACGATTACGGTGAATAAATCATTTTTATAACGAAAATCGCAATTATGGTGTGGCACCTACAGTATCCCGAATCGATCAATTTAGAAATGTGGTAGTTTTAAACATATTTTACCGCTGTTCTTGACATGACTAAGGTATACGTCTACTCCTCGTCTTCGGAGTGCACCTGCACGTTACAGTGCTGGCAAATATTCTACAATATTTTGGTTTTTCAACAATAACTTTCTTCGCAGTCAACCGTTTCTCTTTATTTTTTAGTGTGTTTGTATAGATGATAATATGGTATAGTGATCCAATTTTTATCGATATTGGATCACAAACAACGATATAGTGATCAATTGACGAAAAATGTCAATTTTCATCGACATCAGCACCTGGGCACGGGTGCACTCCGAAGACGAGGAGTAGTAGTCATGTCAAGAACAGCGGTAAAATATGTTTAAAACTACCAGATTTCTAAATTGATCGATTCGGGATACTGTAGGTGCCACACCATAATTCACGACTTCATTATAAAAATGATTTATTCACCGTAATCGTATTTTTAAAAAATTATGATTTTTAAACTGAAGCTGTGTTATGATATTTAGAAGCGATTAAGCAAATAAAAAAAGTAGGGTTGTTGTAGCAAAATAGTGAAAATTAATTAAATGTGAAATTTTTTTCTAAAATTCAAAATTCCGGCCTTCGTTGACCGTTGATCGAAAAACTCCCCTTGACAATAGTTTCTTAGAATTAGCTAAGGAGTCGATTGCGTCCATTCTTGGACAGCATTGCCGCTAGCGGCAATACCCTCCCGATTTTGGCACCAAACCCACCCGATTAAACCAAAATTCACTGAAAAATTGAAAACGATTTGGGCAAAATTCACTTGAAAAGGACATTTTTGTGTCAAACCTACCCGATTTTGGCACCCGACCCACCCGATTTTCATTTCCAGCGGCAATGCCCGCCCATGTATGATTGCGTCCACTCCCGCATCGATTGGATTCGAAATAAACCTTTTAGGAAAAGGCGCCAAATCGTTGTGTGGTCACCCCCTGAAGCGAATTTTCAATTGGAAGGAATTTCCATGTACCAGTGAACTTCACTCATTGAGCCTGTAATTATCATACATAAAACAGAAAAATCTATTTTTCGTCGATACCAAAAAATATCCGAGTTGTTGAATTCTCTCAGATAGTGTTTTATATACGGTAGTTTGTAGTTTGCTTACCCTGACAACAAAGAGTACTGTATGCTGGATACTATATCACCTAGTATACGGCGGTAGACTATTAGATAGATTTCCCATGCATATGTGCTATTTTGTTGGACCAATAAAATGAATTGAAAAAAAAGTATCGATTGATCTACCATTATTGATTGATGCAGGTGACTCCGGTGCCGTCTCCGACTGATCTACCGCACAACCACTCGTTCGGCCTCCACAGTCACGCGGCTGCGGTCTGCGATCGGTACATGATCGTGCTGGGCGGCATCTCTTCCATGGTATGTCCATACTACGGTAGAACACCGCGGTTGGCGATCGTGAAGTGACTTTTTTGCATTCCGCAGTTGCCGCAGTCGAATCGCTTCGTGCGCTACTTCGACCTCGAGCTGCACAAGTGGAGCATCGCCCCGCAGGATCTGAGGTACTGGGGGGGATTACTGTAGGCATAGGTCGAAAAGTATGTTAGAAAGTGGATTTTGAGCCAACATTTCGCAAAAATCGAAAAAACCTGACCGGAATTAAAAAAAACCGATAACTTAGCTATTCGACGTATGACAGTAGGTAGATCAATCTAAGAGAATCGATTGGAGTTTTTAGACGTCATTTTGTCTGATCTGTAATATGAATATAATAATAGTTATTATGAAGCAACTCGTTGTTATAGTTTTATATAATATGCTGGCATGCGGGCAAGCATGCTGACGCATTTTTATTCAAAAAATTAAATGCTCAACCTATATCTATGATCATCGCATTCCAGTGAATCCGAGAACGTGCCCATACCGGAGGAGCTGTACAAGGGTACGCTGGTGTGCGTGCGGCCCGGCCGGCTACTGTACCATCCGACGTTTCCCTACATGTACGGTAGTCTCTCTCACCACATGCTTTGCCGATCGCGAACTGACTTTTATCGCACTTGTTGGTTGCAAAGTGCTTCGTTGGGTTGAGAAATGCGAGAGGTCCTCGTTGTCAGTCCTTGGAGCAATCAAGTTATCGTCATAGATCGAATAGCAACGTTACAGATTTTCAAAAAAGTTTTTTTAATCCCAAAATGGCGGCAAGGCCGTGTTTTGTAACGTGCTTTTCGACCTATGGTTATATTAGCT
Source organism: Parapristionchus giblindavisi (assembly GCA_943737045.1). Classification (NCBI taxonomy): domain Eukaryota; kingdom Metazoa; phylum Nematoda; class Chromadorea; order Rhabditida; family Diplogasteridae; genus Parapristionchus; species Parapristionchus giblindavisi. The sequence continues at coordinate 52,934 of CALSFV010000400.1, forward strand.
AATCAATACAGTACTCCCCGTTATCGCGGCTAGCAAATGCAGTACTCTAGCGTATGATACAGTACTCCATTGCAGTGCGCGCACGATAAACGGCGATCGGCGGCCCCTCCAGTGCTACTATCTCGATTTTGACCTCGAAAACATGACCAAGAACTGGAAATGGACCGCCATCCCTGTAAAGGTACTGAATAATACTAATACTAATAATAATAATAATAATAATAATAATAATAATAGTAATACTAATAATGTTGTAGTCTCGCCATCTCCTTCGGAAGAATGGACCCATCGGTGAGCCTGTCGCCATCCATCTGGGCGATCGAATCAAGTTGATGTAAGCATAATTATCGAATTCATTATGATTACCATACATTGTCGGGGTACATGGAGCTCGATTCTACAGGGGCATCCGAACGAGTAATGGCTAATTTTACAGGAGACCTTCAATATTTTTCCAAAAATTTCACATAAACGTCATTTTTTCACATTCCACACAATTTTCGAAAAGCCCTATTTTACAGGGGCACCCCTATGTAGGCCCCCATGTATGATGATTACCGTAAATGTTTAGGGCAGATAAATACGATCAATGATTACGGTATAGCGACTGTTGCAGCAATCCGTACATCAATCCGACCACAGCGCAAGTGGCGGCGCTGAACGAGCGACGTATCGAGCGATTGAAGACTATCGCTCTGCAGATCAAGGACACGGTAGGGTTTCGGTAGCGTAGGATACGGTAGCATCACTGTGGATGATTATTGATTGATTTGTCGTTTCAGCTCGCCGCACACCTCGAAGTGGCTGGGTCTCCCGAGGCCTTTGTGAGCTTTGTTTGACCAATTATTGATTTTTATTATTAATTTACTGATCGTTATTGATTGCCTATTGATTGGTTACCCTGACGATTACAGTATGACGCGCTGTCATATGCGGGATTCGTGATAGAGACGCCCACGCTCAGGATTCGCATACATCAGGGCGAGAATGGCCGCATCGGCGACTACAAGGTATACGGTATCGGGACGCTGGCGCCATTTTTGAATTTGAATTTTGGTGCCAAATCGATTTCGCCTTTTCCAGATAGCAGTTTGCATAGTGCTAGGATACGAGCACGCCTATTCGCCTGCCGAGCTCAACTGCCTGGAGAACTATGTCGAATGCTGCCTACCGATTAATCGAAAAGGTAGGAAAGAGATCAAAGATCAAAGATCAATGATGCTATCTTTGTATACAGAAGCAGGCAGCAGCACTGTACATCCCGGCGCGAACGTCTTCCCTACCGTAATCCAGCTCCTGCGATCGCAGGCGCGAAAGCGCATGCAGCTGCTACAGGTATACGGTAGCGAAGGATACTGTAGGCTGGGGGGTAATGTTATCCGCAGGCGTACTGTAATGTGTACTGCTGTGCGATATGATTAGACATACCTATGATCGTTGTAGCGATTTGTTATCTTTAATTTTAGTGTTAAAACACTTGAATGTTTATCGTGAAACACGATTTCAATAGGCTAGAGCAGCTGAAAATCAAGGAGAGCACTTTAGTACAATCTGCTCAGTGACTGATTGATTACGAAAGATTGTAGTTGTTACTCTTTGCTATGTGTTCTATAAAGCACTATCTGAGAGAATTCAATAACTGGAATATTTTTTGGTATCGATGAAAAATGATTTTTTCTGTTTTATGTGTGATAATTACAGGCTCCATAAGTGAAGTACACTGGTACTTGGAAATTGCTTCCAATTGAAAATTCGCTTCAGGGGGTGACCACACAACGATTTGGCGCCTTTTCCTAAAAGGTTTATTTCGATGCTAATCGATTCGGGAGTGGGTGCAATGGACTCCTTGGCTAATTCTAAGAAACTATTGTCCAGGGGAGTTTTTTGATCAATGATCAACGAACGCCGGAATCGGGAATTTTCGAAAAAAATTTCACATTTAATTAATTTTCACTAGTTCACCATAACAAGCCTACAACTTTTTATTTGCTCAATCGCTTCTACATATCATAAAACAGCTTCAGTTTAAAAATCATAATTTTAAAAAAATACATTTTTTATGAAAACATCGCTTTTATAACGAAAATCGTAATTATGGTGTTCATAATCCCGAATCGGTCAATTTGGTTTTTCGCTAGTTTTAAACATATTTCACCGCTGTTCATGACCTGACTGAGGTATACGACTACTCCTCGTCTTCGGAGTGCATCTATTCCCAGGTGCTGATTTCGCTGAAAATTGACATTTTTCGTAAATTGATCATTATTCCTTTGTTTGTTATTCATTATCGAAAAAATTGGATCGCTATACCATAGTATCATCTATACAAACATACTAAAAAATGAAGAGAAACGGTTGACTTTGAAGAAAGTTATTGCTGAAAAACCAAAATATCATAAAATGTTGACCAGCACTGAACCGTGCAGGTGCACTCCGAAGACGAGGAGTAGTCGTATACCTCAGTCAGGTCATGAACAGCGGTGAAATATGTTTAAAACTACCAAATTTCCAAATTAACCGATTTGGGATTACTGTAGGTGCACACCATAATTACGATTTTCGTTATAAAAGCGATGTTTTCATAAAAAAATGTATTTTTTTAAAATTATGATTTTTAAACTGAAGCTGTGTTATGATATGTAGAAGCGATTGAGCAAATAAAAAGTTGTAGGCTTGTTATGGTGAACTAGTGAAAATTAATTAAATGAGAAATTTTTTTCGAAAATTCCCGATTCCGGCGTTCGTTGATCATTGATAAAAAACTCCCCTGGACAATAGTTTCTTAGAACTAGCCAAGGAGTCCATTGCACCCACTCCCGAATCGGTTGGCATCGAAATAAACCTTTTAGGAAAAGGCGCCAAATCGTTGTGTGGTCACCCCCTGAAGCGAATTTTCAATTGGAAGCAATTTCCAAGTACCAGTGTACTTCACTTATGGAGCCTGTAATTATCACACATAAAACAGATAGCGTGATCTATGTCATAGTGATTGTTGTAGATCAAAGATCAATTTCGTGTTATTCGTCAGGCTAATGTCATGGTTAAAGTCAGGCTGTCAGGCTATTTGTTGAGCCCCTCTGCATGCTATATGCTGAAAGAATAAAGTAGTGTACTGTAAAGTATTGTATTTGTCTCAGGCTGACGTGGAGAGTATCGAGCGCAGCGGGCACCTCGAGTGGACGGACGTGGACTGCGGTGTGGAGTGTCCGTCGGCCGCCATTGGATCGACGCTGACGGCTGCCAGAGGTAGGGGAATAATAATAATAATAATAATAATAATAATAATAATAATAATAATAATAGTAATAATAATAATAATAATATATAACAAAAATATATGGTAGTATGTCGATCCTATGATTATGAGGGTTTGCAAATCGAATTCCAGCTAAATCGTTGCAAAAGACAAATCGTCGTCAAATATGAAAAGGGCGAAACGTGAAGTCAACGGGTGGATTGACCGAGGACGGCGAACTGAATAATAATAATAATAATGATGATGATACCGAATAATAATTATAATAATAATAATAATAATGATAATAATATAGCGTCATTATTTTGTTTTCAATAAAAAAATCATTTACATAATTTGGCACGTGATGGCGCGTCTAGTTGAGTTGTACCCGGTGATTGCGCGTTTAGAGTTGCGGCTATTTATGAGTGCGAATGCGTTTCAATGATAGACCGAAAATGTAACAAGTTTGTCGAAAGTGACTATCCTCGTGTTGTGCGATTCCATGAATTGTTTTCGGTGGAATCAACGAATCAACGAGTGAAATGATATTTAGCCCGGTGATTGGGCGTTTCATGGAATCACCAAATTAGAATAATTGATAAATACATTGATACAAATCAGACGAATGATATAACTAAAATTGATTCTCAATAGTAGATAAGGCACCATACGTGGGCGCATTATTAGTTAACTTTATATTTTGAATTTTCAAATTTGAAGTGCATGCAAACCTATGCTCGTACACATCCATCAATCAATACGGTATATATCGTATATCATAATGGTGTTAGCTGATATCATCTTTGTACTTTTGAATATGAATCGCAGCGTGCTATGTAAGATGTAAGATCAAAGATCAAATTTGAAAGATCAAAGATCAAACTTGAAAGATCAAAGATCAAACTTGAGAGATCAAAGATCAAACTTGAAAATCAATGATCAAACTTCAGGCTCGCTGCTCCTGCACGGCGGCTATCCTGGCGAGCTCGGCATCACGATGAGCGGAGGCACGTACCTGCTGCAGCCGATTGAGTGATCGATCCACTTGGCATCGTGCCAAGACGGTTCTGGCAACGTGCCAAGATTGTGCTGGCAACGTGCCAACTCCGGTTTTGTATGGTAATATTGCAGTAAGTAGCGCGCAAAAAGTAACTTACTTTTCACTTTCCTGTCTTTATAGCGTAAAAATAAGTAAACAGTAAGTTAATTATTGCGCGCTACTTACGGTAATATTACCCTGCAAAACCGGAGATCCTGCCAAGATTCTTTCCTTCCGATCTCTGTTGTATAATATTTTTAGTTGTATTTTATGTATGCTTTGTACACACTGGTGCTGTAGGTTGCGAGATTTCCCATGTGCTACTGTAGGAGAGATCAAAGATCAAAGTTTAGAAATCAAGTAGTGGTTCTCGTAGGCGCGGCCTTGGTCACGATTCGTTGGTTTGGTGTCAAAGGTTGCGGGAGTATGGGAGGAACACAGATCAGAGTTTTAGTGTGTGTGTGAGAGACTTGTTTTCCTCTGCTTGCCGATTTCACTTTTGAAGCATACCTAAAGAGCTCCGTATTGTATTTTTTGTATATTCACTTTACTCTTCGACATGTTGTTGATGCCCATTTCATACGGTTCGCGTGTATTACTTTGTTCTTTTCCATCTAAGCAAGTGACTCCGCCCCCTCCTCCCCCTCCCCAGCTTCTCTTCTCATTCACTGATGCACATGTTTGCTCCCCTCCGCCCTCTCTGATCTTGCTCATTCCGGACTGCATGTCTGCTCGTCTGCGCTCTCTTCGATTCTCTGTGTTCTCTGCTCCTCTCTATCTCTCACCCTCTGTCTCTCTATCACTCTGTACTATCTCTCTCCGTCTCTCTCTCTCTACCTCTGTCTCTCTATCACTCTGTACTATCTTTCCCCCCGTCTCTCTCTATCTGGTCACCTTTTTTCCCCGTGCTGTCTCACTATCTCGCCGCTTCTCGTCTCTTTTTTTCGTGTGTGTATTTCTCGAACAGAATGGTTTCGCACACAATGGACCGCTAACAAGAACCCCCTTGGTCATCATTCTCGGTTTAAACCCAAAAAATCCTCGGTTTCCTTGGTACCTCGGAATCCTCGGTTTAAATCCAAAAAAAACCCCATCCAATCCTCGGTTTCCGCGGTTCCTCGGAATCCTTGGTTTAAACCCGCCCAAAATTTCAACCTCTTGGTCACCGAGCTGGGTTTAAAGCTTTGTTTTCCCACGAACCTCTACCCATTGTTCATTATCCTCGCTTTGAATCCCAAAATCTCAGCCTCTTGGTCATCATTGGCAATTTATGTACCTACTGTATAGTTTTATTATATGATTATTGTGTATGAATAAATTGCGTGCTTGGATCGGTTGTTGAAGTTGATGATTGCGAATCGTTTCATCGTTTTTGTCTACCTTGTTTCCCCCCGTATGATAAATGGTCGAAACGTAGTGAAAGTGAATCATGTCATGTCATTTCTCTCTCTCTCTCTCTCCTTATCCCTCTCTCTCCCTCTCCTTCTTCCTCAATTCCCATTTCAGCTGGTTCGTATCCGTGCTTGGTGATTGATCTTGTATTCCTATTCCGTAATAAGTGGCGCGACACGAACATGGTTAGTCATTGCCTGTTTCATGTTTCTATATATGTATATTTATCTACGTGTCGAGCACGCAACGATACTGATTAGAATAATAAAATGTGATGATACGACTAATAAGGTAATAAGGGAGAAGAAGGGAATAAGGGAAAGTGAGAACAGGATGATTAAAATGACGACAATTAGCAATATTTTTTCTCCTTTTTTTCTCAATGGTAGACCTTTGCAAAACGCATGTGGAATCAGTGAATTTAGCGGAACATATTAATAATAATAATAAAGTTGATAATATTTATGGATTTACAAGTAACAATAATGAATGATGTTTGCAATAACAAGGCATTTTTTGACATGTGACATTGACAGAAGAGATATTTCTTGTAAGTAAATTTTATAGGTATTTTATGCAGGAAGGTGCTCTAATATGCTTAAATGTTTATTCTATTTTTTTTTTCTTCAAATTTACATTTTTTTGTTTGCAGAGCGGAGGTCTGACCATTTGCTCGATTCCCGAGGCGCTCAAGGAGAGGCTGAGGAAGTTCCGCTTCGCCAAGGTTTGTGCCGTAATTGATCTTTGATCTTTGATCTTTGGTCCGTGATCTTTGATCTTTGATCTTGCGCCTTTGCCATGATTTTATCCGCTTTCGGACTGAGCAAGCAATAGTTGCCGATCTTTGAACTTTATCATGGAATTATAGATTATATTGGCATATCATTATTATAATTATTTTTCTCATCGTTTCTGTATTTGCTGTCGCACCTGTCACGGGTGTATCAAATAAATAAATAAAAATAAATATCCATGATAAGATTGTGTGTGCAATGCCGTCAGCGGCAAGAACACAACCGGTTTCGCTCAAAAATGAAAACAATTTCCCTCCAATTTTGTATCTGTTAATATCGTACATGAGCGCCGACCTGGGGGTGCCCCCTGTAAATTAAGGAGTTTTTGAAAATTTGTGGAATGCCCCCTGTAAAAAAATTAAGCGTTTAGGCGAAATTTGTGATGAAAAGTGAAGGCCCCCTGTAAATTTAGCCATTTTTTTTGTTCGGATGTCTCTTGTAGAATCGCGCTCCAGGTACCCCGCCCATGTATGGTTAATATTATCGGTCATTTTTTGGTGCGTAATACAAATCACAGTGCCCATTTTTTTACTGTAATTATATGATGGTGAAACATGAGTATAACGGGAACCCAAAAAAATGGAAACGATTTCGCCAAAATACACTCAAACAACGTACTGTGTTTCCTTGAAAACGCATAAATATCACACAAAATACATGAAATTTTTGCCTCCCACCCACCCGATTTTAATTTCCAGTGGCAAAGGTTGTCCACGTATGACAGTGATCCATGTATAGTATTGATCGGTGATTTTTTATCTTTGATCTTTGGTCTTTCAGAGTTCGAGCACAACGGCGCTCATCATCAAGATCGATCGTGAGGCGCAGGAGATGAGAATCGAGGAGGAGATGGAGGTGATTCATCTATTTATTTAACTTTATTTATTTATTAAATATATCAATAATATATAAATTCATACGTGATTACGAGGTAAGCCTTGTATAAAATGGATAGTTGAAACATGATGAATTATGTACGTACAGTACGATGGTACAACGAGAGAAAGCTATACAAATAGGATAAATTAGGGTTGTACCCATTGATATTGTTTTATCCGTATAGAATCGTAACATTTAGCGTAGCTAAACTCATGAAAACGATCAGAAATCATCTCAACCTCAACGTAAGCCCAACGATCAAAAGATCCTAAGATCAAAGATCAAAGATCAAAGATCAGTCGCTCCTTACAGGACACGACGATGGACGAGATCCGCGACGAGCTTCCGCAGCAGCAGCCGCGCTTCATCCTGCTGTCGTACGCGCTCAAGCACGCGGACGGCCGCACATCCTACCCGATGTGCATGATCTTCTACTCGCCACCGGGTACGGTACCGAGTGGGTGGGTTACGGTAGATGGAGGGAACGGTAGTTGGCTATTGCGGTGGGAGTGGGTTACGGTAGATAGAGGGTACAGTAGGCTGCTGCGTTCGATTTAATTAAGATGGGAGTGGATTAGAGTAGATGGAGGGTACGGTAGTCGGCTGCGTTCGCTTTAATTACGGTGGGAGTGGGTTACGGTAGATGGATTGTACAGTAGTACTTCAGGCAGAATCACTGTGGGCTATTGAACTAGCGTAGTACAAATAAAGTGTACGGTATGTAGACGTTTATGATATGTGGGTTACTGTAGATCATAGGTATTGATTCCATTATGCTGCAGGCTGCAGTCCGGAGCAGCAGATGCTGTACGCAGGCAGCAGAAACAATCTCGTGAACGAGTGCGAGCTCACCAAGGTACGGTAGCCTCACCACCGTTGTCGATCGCCAACTGACTTTTTTAGAACCTCGAGGTTCGCGACCAGGAAGAGCTCACGCAAGAGTACATCGACTCCAAGGTCGTCTAAACTCTCTTCCTAATTATTGATTTTTCGTCCTATTTATTGATTGTTCGTTGTATTTTATCGATTATTCACATACGAGGTTATTGATTGATCGAGTGCTACCGCTGATAAATCGATTATTATTAATGAAGGTGAAATTAATTGTAACAATATCATTATCACTATTCAAATTGTTAAGTTTAGAATGCCGTTATTTCCGCTTGCCGAACAGATCCGTGATAGGTATTGCATATGTCACTGCATGGATAAATGTAGAAAGATCTCAAAAGTGCGTTGAAAACAGACCAAAATAGAAGACATTTCAAAATATACTAAATAGTCAATATATCATGAATCTTTCACACTTTGCATAGGGAGAGCGTGAATAAGCTAATCAAAAATAGACGTGTGTCGACTGATCCACTAGATCATCAGTTCCTGTTACGTGAGACGTCAAAGGTTCAGCATATATCCGCCCTTTTAAATGCGCGGGCTTGGACACCGGATGCCAACATGAACATACCCAAAAATCTTTATAATTTCTAGAACGAAGACTGCTAGATGTCGCATCTTCAGACAACTCTTGTGATCGCCTTTCTTCTGAAATAAATGCTCCATGATGTTATCGACGCCCTTCTGATCACGTCATCAACGACGAGTGCGAAATGACGAGTCGACCTGTTGAATGTGAAATTAGAATAGATTCAACGATTCGGTCTTTCCACTAAGACCACTAAGTACCTTGGAGAGTATCCACACACGTCCTCATCGACGACGCCAGATGACCACGGTAGTAGGATCTGAAATGGATACGAAATGAAGTAAACGAAAGTCCAAACTACTAAGAAACTCTCCTCATGGGTCCGAGTCGTTGGCGTATCCAGAGTCATCCCTCGTTTCTTCAGAATCCAATCCCCTCTGTCGATGATGTCCTTCTTCAGATGACGGAGGCTGATGATTCGACCTATAACATGACTAAGAGATTAGAATACAATATCACTTCTCATTACTTTTCAAATTTTTTTCATATCTGCTAATAGAAACATTAAATAGTTAAGAGGACTTTGACAAAGGTTTACGTTCCGTATATTCAGAAGCGTTATAGTACATATTCAAATTCATTTATCATATCAGACAGACTTAGGTCAGATGAGTAATGACGCGATTAGCGTCATCCATTGGTATAGACCACCAGAACGATCCCATAACTCTTCTCACTCCATCTCGCCAACGTAGAGGAGGTTGTCCAGGCTGTCTCCTTTTAATATGGTTGTAAGGTATCCATGTAGTCAACATCCTAGCCCATCTTTGTCCTTCCATATTCCTCAATTTCATTGCCCATCTGCATTTTCTTCTCTTCGCTTCCTTCTCCCTATAGTACATAAAATAGTCAGTACTCAAAACAAATTTTAAAAAATCGAGACGTCTCTCCACTGATTACACAAACTCTCGTTCACCTCTTCGCTTCTTTTCTTTGCAGTAACTCGATAATGCGCAACGATACATAAATAATCTAATGATGAGATACCAGTATGAGAGAAGCAACGTCAACGACCATCATAGTCCAAACCAATGCGTCTTGGCCTAATAGAATCCTTCCTTTGAGGTGGCCCGATCGACCCGTGGTAAACCTGCGTAGATTTCACCGACGATGGCTGATGGTTCTGAAAAGAATTTGAATGGTTTGGAGAAATGAGACAGGGAACATGAACGAGGAACGACATTGTAAAGATCAAAGATCAACTTTCAAAAAGGGCATCAGAGGAAACTAGTGTAAAGAAGACGAACGACAACTAATACAAATGAACAATGAGAGGGAGGGAGAGGTAGAGCGAGAGAGGTAGAGGGGGGGGGAGTGAGAGGTACAGGGAGAGAGACGTAGATGGAGAGAGAGAGGTAGGTGAAGAGAGAGAGAGAGAGGTAGGGGAGAGAGAGGTAAAGGGATAAAGAGGTAGAGAGAGGTAGGGGGACAGAGAGGTAGAGCCCCCTTCTACATCGCTATCCCTCTATCTCTCCATTTCTCTACGTCTCCTCTTCCTCTCGATTGCTTTATTTCCACTCGTTTCCCCTTTTGTCCTTTATGAAAGTTGATCTTTGATCTTTACAATGTCGTTCCTCGTTCATGTTCTCTATTTCATTTCTCCAAATCATTCAAATTCTTTTCAGAACAATCAGCCATCGTAGATGATATCTATAAAGGTTTCCCACGGGTCGATCGGGCCACCTCAAAGGAAGGATTCTATTAGGCCAAGACGCATTGGTTTGGACTATGATGGTCGTTGACGTTGCTTCTCTCATACTGGTATCTCATCATTAGATTATTTATGTATCGTTGCGCATTATCGAGTTACTGCAAAGAAAAGAAGCGAAGAGGTGAACGAGAGTGTGTGTACTCAGTGGAGAGACGTCTCGATTTTTTAAAATTTGTTTTGAGTACTGACTATTTATGTACTATAACGCTTCTGAATATACGGAACGTAAACCTTTGCCAAAGTCCTCTTAACTATTTAATGTTTCTATTGGCAGATATGAAAAAAAATGTGAAAAGTAATGAGAAGTGATGTTGTATTCTAATCTCTTAGTCATGTTATAGGTCGATTCATCAGCCTCCGTCATCTGAAGAAGGACATCATCGACAGAGGGGATTGGATTCTGAAGAAACGAGGGATGACTCTGGATACGCCAACGACTCGGACCCATGAGGAGAGTTTCTTAGTAGTTTGAACACTCGTTTACTTAATTTCAAATCCATTTCAGAGCCTACTACCGTGGTCTTCTGGTGTCGTCGATGAGGGCGTGTACGGCTACTCTCCAAGGTATGTCGTGGTCTTAGTGGAAAAGCCGAATCGTTGAATCCAGTGTAACTTCATATTCAACAGGTCGAATAGTCATTTTGCACTCGTCGTTGATGATCGTAAGGTCGTTGCTACCATCATGGAGTATCCACTTCTTCAGAAGAACGGAGCTCGCGATAGTTCTCTGAAGATGCAACGCCTTGCAGTCTTCGTTCTAAAATTGATAAAAAATTTTGGGTGTGTTCGCTTTGGCATCTAGTGTCCAAGCCCGCGAAGTTAAATGGGAGGAGTCAAAATCGGTATATTCATAGGATCCACCAGAAAGGGGCGGATCCATATGTCGGTACATATGTTGAGGTCCAACTGAGCATATGTTGAACCTTTTATTTTTTTGATTCACTTATTCGCGCTCTCTCTATGACTTATCGAATAGCATATGTCCCATCCCAAAGTCAGTGACCGGCGTCTATACTTTCCTTGTTAGCATCACCTTCACTAATAATAATCGATTTATCAGCGGTAGCACTCGATCAATCAATAACCTCGTATGTGAATAATCGATAAAATACCGTCAAAACGAAAAAAAGTGAAACATTTGTCAAATAATTTGACAAAATTTGACAAAAGTTCACAAGATTCCCATTTTTAGCGTTTTTCATGATCTTGATGAAGTATTATCTCAGATTTTGTTTTGTAGATGTGTTTGCCAAATCCAGATAAGCACGACAAAAGTGAAAAAAATAATCAGGAGCGTTGCGGAGCAGAATTGGTATACTGTAGCAAACTGTAGAATCTTACTGTAAAATTGCTTTCATCGCGCTTTTTTCGTCTAATCATGGATATATCTAGCATTACCTGACTTCTTATAGCGAATGTGCACTTTTTGGATCATTTTATAGATCAGGCTGCAAAACGGGTATACTGTAGAAAATCATACCGTATACCAGTTTCACAAAACAGCGTTCACAGTGATTCATTTAAATTTTTTTCTTCATAGGTCAATTAGGTAAGCCCAGTGATACTCAAATACCCTGTTGTCTAATAAAAAACTAGTAACCGCGTTTAGATATCATGATTCAAAATTTTCAAAATCTTGTGAACTTTTGTCAAATTTTGTCAAATTATTTGACAAATGTTTCACTTTTTTTCGTTTTGACGGTACAACGAACAATCAATAAATAGGACGAAAAATCAATAATTAGGAAGAGCGTTTAGACGACCTTGGAGTCGATGTACTCTTGCGTGAGCTCTTCCTGGTCGCGAACCTCGAGGTTCTGAACGATTAAAAAAGTCAGTTGGCGGTCGACAATTGCGGTGAGGCTACCGTACCTTGGTGAGCTCACACTCGTTGACGAGATTGTTTCTGCTGCCTGCGTACAGCATCTGCTGCTCCGGACTGCAGCCTGCAGAATAATGGAATCAATACTTATGATCTACAGTAACCCACATATCATAAACGTCTACATACCGTACACTATATTTGTACTACGCTAGCTCAATAGCCCACAGTGATTCTGTCTGAAGTACTACTGTACCCTCCATCTACCGTAACCCACTCCCACCGTAATTAAAGCGAACGCAGCCGACTACCGTACCCTCCATCTACTCTAATCCACTCCCATCTTAATTAAATCGAACGTAGCAGCCTACTGTACCCTCCATCTACCGTGACCCACTCCCACCGCAATAGCCAACTACCGTACCCTCCATCTACCGTAACCCACCCACTCGGTACCGTACCCGGTGGCGAGTAGAAGATCATGCACATCGGGTAGGATGTGCGGCCGTCCGCGTGCTTGAGCGCGTACGACAGCAGGATGAAGCGCGGCTGCTGCTGCGGAAGCTCGTCGCGGATCTCGTCCATCGTCGTGTCCTGTAAGGAGCGACTGATCTTTGATCTTTGATCTTAGGATCTTTTGATCGTTGGGCTTACGTTGAGGTTGAGATGATTTCTGATCGTTTTCATGAGTTTAGCTACGCTAAATGTTACGATTCTATACGGATAAAACAATATCAATGGGTACAACCCTAATTTATCCTATTTGTATAGCTTTCTCTCGTTGTACCATCGTACTGTACGTACATAATTCATCATGTTTCAACTATCCATTTTATACAAGGCTTACCTCGTAATCACGTATGAATTTATATATTATTGATATATTTAATAAATAAATAGATGAATCACCTCCATCTCCTCCTCGATTCTCATCTCCTGCGCCTCACGATCGATCTTGATGATGAGCGCCGTTGTGCTCGCTCTGAAAGACCAAAGATCAAAGATAAAAAATCACCGATCAATACTATACATGGATCACTGTCATACGTGGACAACCTTTGCCATTGGAAATTAAAATCGGGTGGGTGGGAGGCAAAAATTTCATGTATTTTGTGTAATATTTATGCTTTTTCAAGGAAACACAGTACGTTGTTTGAGTGTATTTTGGCGAAATCGTTTCCATTTTTTGGGTTCCCGTTATACTCATGTTTCACCATCATATAATTACAGTAAAAAAATGGGCACTGTGATTTGTATTACGCACCAAAAAATGACCGATAATATTAACCATACATGGGCGGGGTACCTGGAGCGCGATTCTACAAGAGGCATCCGAACAAAAAAAATGGCTAAATTTACAGGGGGCCTTCACTTTTCATCACAAATTTCGCCTAAACGCTTAATTTTTTTACAGGGGGCATTCCACAAATTTTCAAAAACTCCTAAATTTACAGGGGGCACCCCCAGGTCGGCGCTCATGTACGATATTAGCAGATACAAAATTGGAGGGAAATTGTTTTCATTTTTGAGCGAAACCGGTTGTGTTCTTGCCGCTGACGGCATTGCACACACAATCTTATCATGGGTATTTATTTTTATTTATTTATTTGATACACCCGTGACAGGTGCGACAGCAAATACAGAAACGAGATGAGAAAAATAATTATAATAATGATATGCCAATATAATCTATAATACCATGATAAAGTTCAAAGATCAGCAACTATTGCTTGCTCAGTCCGAAAGCCGATAGAATCATGGACAAGGCGCAAGATCAAAGATCATGGACCAAAGATCAAAGATCAAAGATCAAAGATCAATTACGGCACAAACCTTGGCGAAGCGGAACTTCCTCAGCTTCTCCTTGAGCGCATCGGGAATCGAGCAAATGGTCAGACCTCCGCTCTGCAAACAAAACAATGTAAATTCGAAAAAAATAGAATAAACCTTTAAGCATATTAATTAGAGCACCTTCCTACATAAAATACCTATAAAATTTACTTACAAGAAATATCTCTTCTGTCAATGTCAAATGACAGAGAATGCCTTGTTATTGCAAACATCATTCATTATTGTTACTTGTAAATCCATAAATATTATTAATTATTATTATTATTAATATGTTCCGCTAAATTCACTTATTCCGCATGCGTTTTGCAAAGGTCTACCATTGAGGGTAGAAAAAAAGGAGAAAAAATATTGCTAATTGTCGTGTCATTTTAATCATCCTGTTCTCACTTTCCCTTATTCCCTTATTAGTCGTATCATCACATTTTATTATTCTAATCAGTATCGTTGCGTGCTCGACACGTAGATAAATATACATATATAGAAACATGAAACAGGCAATGACTAACCATGTTCGTAGCGCGCCTCTTATTGCGGAATAGGAATACCGATCAATCACCAAGCACGGATACGAACCAGCTGAAATGGGAAGAGGTAGAGAGAAGGAAAGGGAGAGGAAGAGAGAGAGAGAGAGAGAGAGAGAGAGAGAGAGAGAGAGAGTGGGAGAGAGAGAGAGAGAGAAATGACTTGACATGAATCACTTTTTCACTACGTTTCGGCCATTTATCATACGGGGGGAAACAAGGTAGACAAAAACGATGAAACGATTCGCAATCAACAACTTCAACAACCGATCCAAGCACACAATATATTCATACAATATTCATATAATAAAACTATACAGTAGGTACATACGAGGGGGGAACAGGGTCTTGGCTAATTGCCAATGATGACCAAGCGGTTGAGATTTTGGGATTCAAAGCGAGGATGATGAACAAGGAGGGTAGGGGTTCGTGGGCTTTAAACCCGGCTCGGTGACTAAGAGGTTGAGAATTTGGGAAGGTTAAACCGAGGATTCCGAGGTACCGCGAAAACCGAGGATTGGGTCGGGTCTAAACCGAGAAGGATGACCAAAGGGGTTCTTGTTAGCGGTCAACTGTGTGCGAAACCATTCTGTGCGAGAAATACACACATGAAAAAAGAGGCGAGATGCGGCGAGATAGTGAGAGAGCGTGTGGAACAGAGAGAGCACAGAGAAAAAAGGTGACCAGATAGAGAGAGACGGGGAGAGAGATAGTACAGAGTGATAGAGAGACAGAGGTAGAGAGAGGGACGGATAGAGATAGTACAGAGTGATAGAGAGAGAGGGTGAGAGATAGAGGGACAGAGAACACAGAGAATCGAAGAGAGCGCAGACGAGCAGACATGCAGTCCGGAATGAGCAAGATCAGGGGGAGGGGTGGGGGCAAACATGTGCATCGGTGAATGAGAAGAGAAGCTGGGGAGGGGGAGGAGGGGGCGGAGTCACTTGCTTAGATGGAAAAGAACAAAGTAATACACACGAACCGTACGGAATGGGCATCAACAACATGTCGAAGAGTAAAGTGAATATACAAAAAATACAATACGGAGCTCTTTAGGTATGCTTCAAAAGTGAAATCGGTAAGCAGAGGAAAACAACTCCCAATCTCTCACACTCAAACTCTGATCTGTGTTTCTCCCATTCTCCCGCAATCTTTGACACCAAACCAACGAATCGTGACCAAGGCCGCGCCTACGAAGACCACTACGGCTAATCTTTGATCTTTGATCTTTGATCTGTCCTACAGTAATAGCACATTTGAAATCTCTCGCAACCTACAGCACCAGTGTGAGCAAGCATACATAAAATACGACTAAAAATATTATACAACTGAGATCGGAAGGAAGGAGGGAATCTTGGCACGTTGCCAGAACATTCTTGGCAGGATCTCCGGTTTTGCAGGGTAATATTACCGTAAGTAGCGCGCAATAAGTAACTTACTGTTTACTTACTTTTACGCTATAAAGACAGGAAAGTGAAAAGTAAGTTACTTTTTGCGCGCTACTTACTGCAATATTACAATACAATACCGGAGTTGGCACGTTGCCAGCACAATCTTGGCACGTTGCCAGAACCGTCTTGGCACGATGCCAAGTGGATCAATCACTCAATCGGCTGCAGCAGGTACGTGCCTCCGCTCATCGTGATGCCGAGCTCGCCAGGATAGCCGCCGTGCAGGAGCAGCGAGCCTGAAGTTTGATCTTTGATTTTCAAGTTTGATCTTTGATCTCTCAAGTTTGATCTTTCAAGTTTGATCTTTGATCTTTGAACTTTCAAGTTTCATCTTTGATCTTTCAAATTTGATCTTTGATCTTACATCTTACATAGCACGCTGCGATTCATATTTAAAAGTACAAAGATGATATCAGCTAACACCATTATGATATACGATATATTATATCATTCTTCTGATTTTCATCAATGTATTTATCAATTATTCTGATTTGGCAATTCCATGAAACGCCCAATCACCGGGCTAAATATCATTCCACTCGTTGATTTGTTGATTCCACCGAAAACAATTCATGGAATCGCACAACACGAGGATAGTCACATTCGACAAACTTGTTACATTTTCGGTCTATCATTGAAATGCATTCGCACTCATAAATAGCCGCAACTCTAAACGCGCAATCACCGGGTACAACTCAACTAGACGCGCCATCACGTGCCAATTATGTAAATGATTTTTTTATTGAAAACAAAATAATGACGCTATATTATTATCATTATTATTATTATTATTATAATTATTATTCGGTATCATCATCATTATTATTATTATTATTCAGTTCGCTGTCCTCGGTCAATCCACCCGTTGACTTCACGTTTCGCCCTTTTCATATTTGACGACGATTTGTCTTTTGCAACGATTTAGCTGGAATTCGATTTGCAAACCCTCATAATCATAGGATCGACCCACTACCATATATTTTTGTTATATATTATTATTATTATTATTATGACTATTATTATTATTATTATTATTATTATTATTATTATTATTATTGTTATTCCCCTACCTCTGGCAGCCGTCAGCGTCGATCCAATGGCGGCCGACGGACACTCCACACCGCAGTCCACGTCCGTCCACTCGAGGTGCCCGCTGCGCTCGATACTCTCCACGTCAGCCTGTGACAAATACAATACTTTACAGTACACTACTTTATTCTTTCAGCATATAGCATGCAGAGGGGCTCAACAAATAGCCTGACAGCCTGACTTTAACCATGACATTAGCCTGACGAAAACACGAAATTGATCTTTGATCTTTGATCTACAACAATCACTATGACATAGATCACGCTATCTTAGAAAAACGACATATGTGCGGTATCGATGAAAAATGAATTTTTCTGTTTTATGTGTGATAATTACAGGCTCCATAAGTGAAGTACACTGGTATTTGGAAATTGCTTCCAATTGAAAATTCGCTTCAGGGGGTGACCACACAACGATTTGGCGCCTTTTCCTATAAAAGGTTTATTTCGATGCCAACCGATTCGGGAGTGGGTGCAATGGACTCCTTGGCTAGTTCTAAGAAACTATTGTCCAGGGGAGTTTTTTGATCAATGATAAACGAACGCCGGAATCGGGAATTTTCGAAAAAAATTTCTCAAAAAAAAAAAAAATTTAATTAATTTTCACTAGTTCACCATAACAAGCCTACAACTTTTTATTTGCTCAATCGCTTCTACATATCATAACACAGCTTCAGTTTAAAAATCATAATTAAAAAAAAAACATTTTTTTATGAAAACATCGCTTTTATAACGAAAATCGTAATTATGGTGTGCACCTACAGTAATCCCAAATCGGTTAATTTGGAAATTTGGTAGTTTTAAACATATTTCACCGCTGTTCATGACCTGACTGAGGTATACGACTACTCCTCGTCTTCGGAGTGCACCTGCACGGTTCAGTGCTGGTCAACATTTTATGATATTTTGGTTTTTCAGCAATAACTTTCTTCAAAGTCAACCGTTTCTCTTCATTTTTTAGTATGTTTGTATAGATGATACTATGGTATAGCGATCCAATTTTTTCGATAATGAATAACAAACAAAGGAATAATGATCAATTTACGAAAAATGTCAATTTTCAGCGAAATCAGCACCTGGGAATAGATGCAATCCGAAGACGAGGAGTACTCGTATACCTCAGTCAGGTCATGAACAGCGGTGAAATATGTTTAAAACTACCAAATTTCCAAATTAACCGATTTGGGATTACTGTAGGTGCACACCATAATTACGATTTTCGTTATAAAAGCGATGTTTTCATAAAAAATGTATTTTTTTAAAATTATGATTTTTAAACTGAAGCTGTGTTATGATATGTAGAAGCGATTGAGCAAATAAAAGTTGTAGGCTTGTTATGGTGAACTAGTGAAAATTAATTAAATGTGAAATTTTTTTCGAAAATTCCCGATTCCGGCGTTCGTTGATCATTGATCAAAAAACTCCCCTGGACAATAGTTTCTTAGAATTAGCCAAGGAGTCCATTGCACCCACTCCCGAATCGATTAGCATCGAAATAAACCTTTTAGGAAAAGGCGCCAAATCGTTGTGTGGTCACCCCCTGAAGCGAATTTTCAATTGGAAGCAATTTCCAAGTACCAGTGTACTTCACTTATGGAGCCTGTAATTATCACACATAAAACAGAAAAAATCATTTTTCATCGATACCAAAAAATATTCCAGTTATTGAATTCTCTCAGATAGTGCTTTATAGAACACATAGCAAAGAGTAACAACTACAATCTTTCGTAATCAATCAGTCACTGAGCAGATTGTACTAAAGTGCTCTCCTTGATTTTCAGCTGCTCTAGCCTATTGAAATCGTGTTTCACGATAAACATTCAAGTGTTTTAACACTAAAATTAAAGATAACAAATCGCTACAACGATCATAGGTATGTCTAATCATATCGCACAGCAGTACATATTACAGTACGCCTGTGGACAACATTAACCCCCAGCCTACAGTATCCTTCGCTACCGTATACCTGTAGCAGCTGCATGCGCTTTCGCGCCTGCGATCGCAGGAGCTGGATTACGGTAGGGAAGACGTTCGCGCCGGGATGTACAGTGCTGCTGCCTGCTTCTGTATACAAAGATAGCATCATTGATCTTTGATCTTTGATCTCTTTCCTACCTTTTCGATTAATCGGTAGGCAGCATTCGACATAGTTCTCCAGGCAGTTGAGCTCGGCAGGCGAATAGGCGTGCTCGTATCCTGGCACTATGCAAACTGCTATCTGGAAAAGGCGAAATCGATTTGGCACCAAAATTCAAATTCAAAAATAGCGCCAGCGTCCCGATACCGTATACCTTGTAGTCGCCGATGCGGCCATTCTCGCCCTGATGTATGCGAATCCTGAGCGTGGGCGTCTCTATCACGAATCCCGCATATGACAGCGCGTCATACTGTAATCGTCAGGGTAACCAATCAATAGGCAATCAATAACGATCCATAAATTAATAATAAAAATCAATAATTGGTCAAACAAAGCTCACAAAGGCCTCGGGAGACCCAGCCACTTCGAGGTGTGCGGCGAGCTGAAACGACAAATCAATCAATAATCATCCACAGTGATGCTACCGTATCCTACGCTACCGAAACCCTACCGTGTCCTTGATCTGCAGAGCGATAGTCTTCAATCGCTCGATACGTCGCTCGTTCAGCGCCGCCACTTGCGCTGTGGTCGGATTGATGTACGGATTGCTGCAACAGTCGCTATACCGTAATCATTGATCGTATTTATCTGCCCTGAACATTTACGGTAATCATCATAAATGGGGGCCTACATAGGGGTGCCCCTGTAAAAATAGGGCTTTCCGAAAATTGTGTGGAATGGGAAAAAATGACGTTTATGTGAAATTTTTGGAAAAATATTGAAGGTCTCCTGTAAAATTAGCCATTACTCGTTCGGATGCCCCTGTAGAATCGAGCTCCATGTACCCCGACAATGTATGGTAATCATAATGAATTCGATAATTATGCTTACATCAACTTGATTCGATCACCCAGATGGATGGCGACAGGCTCACCGATGGGTCCATTCTTCCGAAGGAGATGGCGAGACTACAACATTATTAGTATTACTATTATTATTATTATTATTATTATTAGTATTAGTATTATTCAGTACCTTGACAGGGATGGCGGTCCATTTCCAGTTCTTGGTCATGTTTTCGAGGTCAAAATCGAGATAGTAGCACTGGAGGGGCCGCCGATCGCCGTTTATCGTGCGCGCACTGCAATGGAGTACTGTATCATACGCTAGAGTACTGTATTTGCTAGCCACGATAACGGGGAGTACTGTATTGATTAGCTAATATAACCATAGGTCGAAAAGCACGTTACAAAACACGGCCTTGCCGCCATTTTGGGATTAAAAAAACTTTTTTGAAAATCTGTAACGTTGCTATTCGATCTATAACTTGTATTAGGACTGAGCGATCTCTCGCATTTCTCAACCCAACGAAGCACTTTGCAACCAACAAGTTTGATAAAAGTCAGTTCGCGATCGGCAAAGCATGTGGTGAGAGAGACTACCGTACATGTAGGGAAACGTCGGATGGTACAGTAGCCGGCCGGGCCGCACGCACACCAGCGTACCCTTGTACAGCTCCTCCGGTATGGGCACGTTCTCGGATTCACTGGAATGCGATGATCATAGATATAGGTTGAGCATTTAATTTTTTGAATAAAAAATGCGTCAGTATGCTTGCCCGCATGCCAGCATATTATATAAAACTATAACAACGAGTTGCTTCATAATAACTATTATTATATTCATATTACAGATCAGACAAAATGTCGTCTAAAAACTCCAATCGATTCTCTTAGATTGATCTACCTACTGTCATACGTCGAATAGCTAAGTTATCGGTTTTTTTTATTCCGGTCAGGTTTTTTCGATTTTTGCGAAATGTTGGCTCAAAATCCACTTTCTAACATACTTTTCGACCTATGCCTACAGTAATCCCCCCCCAGTACCTCAGATCCTGCGGGGCGATGCTCCACTTGTGCAGCTCGAGGTCGAAGTAGCGCACGAAGCGATTCGACTGCGGCAACTGCGGAATGCAAAAAAGTCACTTCACGATCGCCAACCGCGGTGTTCTACCGTAGTATGGACATACCATGGAAGAGATGCCGCCCAACACAATCATGTACCGATCGCAGACCGCAGCCGCGTGACTGTGGAGGCCGAACGAGTGGTTGTGCGGTAGATCAGTCGGAGACGGCACCGGAGTCACCTGCATCAATCAATAATGGTAGATCAATCGATACTTTTTTTTCAATTCATTTTATTGGTCCAACAAAATAGCACATATGCATGGGAAATCTATCTAATAGTCTACCGCCGTATACTAGGTGATATAGTATCCAGCATACAGTACTCTTTGTTGTCAGGGTAAGCAAACTACAAACTACCGTATATACCTGTTTCCAGATGTTGGCGTGCACGTCATAAAAGTGGATCTCGTGCGGCATCGTGTTGTTCACTTCGCCCGCTCCTGCAACGAAAGCGATCTTACCGTAACAATTATTGATTTTACATAACAAACCCTTTAAACGTCCCTAAACCCACCCTAAAATAGTCCCTTAAACACCACAACTATGCCTATAAATTATGCTATTACCCCCTTAAACCCCTTAAATGTACCAAAGTACACGGTCCCCGCGACCTGCTGGGCCTGGGGCGCGGGCGGCGCATGGGCTTCCTCGAGCGAGCTGCGCGGGATCTGGGAGGCCGGCGGTTGCCGGAATCCGCCAAATAGCACGAGGTACTGGCGCCACGCGACCATCGTTGAGCGGCTCTTAGGCACGGGAAACGGAGTCGAACGGACCAGGGCACGCTCCCATCTGCGACTTTGCTGAATGTTGAGTGATTAATTCAAGAATGACGATTGATTATTTAATTGATGTGTTCATTTAGATGCTGAAAATGAGCCGTATATAGTGGGTCGATCCTCACACATTGTGAGGGTATGAAAATGTATGAGTCATTAGTCTGACCCATCGTACACCCTAGTTAATAAAAAGAAACAAGAATGACTAGAAAAAACCGAATAAGAGATGAGTTGATGAGACTGCTGAGATTCGGCTTACTACCAGTTCAACCATACATTTTATTCATTTACATAAATTCGCATGTGACGGTCTAGTTGATTTGTACCCGATGATTGCGCGTTTCGAGTTGTGCCTATGGTTTGCGTGCGGATACTTTTCAATGATTTGGATCGCTCACTAAACATATTAATCATTTAATCAATTATTTTTTTTTGTTTTTCAATGGTATATTCACTAAAAATAATCGATATCCGTATCCGTCATTTGCAAAAACCGAGAATAGTCAATGCCCATAGGTCGAATAGCTAGGTTATCGGTTTTCAAAATCCGGTCAGGTTTTTCGATTTTTGGCAAATTTGGCTCAAAATCCGGCCATGCTTGGTACTTTGTACCATACTTTTCGACCTATGAGTATATTCAATGACACTCACCAAATCAAAGGTCCACAGGTCGTTGAACTGCGCGCCCGAAGGCTCATGAACCATGCCGGGCACGTGACCGCCAAACGCGTACACCTACGGTAGAGTAGGAAAAGTTACACCGTTAGAGTACACGAATACGGCCTGCCAACCTACCTTGCCCGTCTCTTCGTGGAAGCAGACCGCGTGAAATTGGCGGGGTGAGAACTTGGAGAAGAAATTCGAGTGCGAGTAGTGAATGGGTTCCCTGGATAAAAAATGTCACATCCCGACCTTATTTGAAACTCGTCGCTCTAGCAACGCTCTCTCGCAGATAGAGAAAGCGAGAGAACACAGCCAGAGCGGAGATTTTCAAGTTAGCTCGGGGTGTGCCTTTAAAGTAGCCCAATTCACAGAGCTTCACGACCCGCAAGATAGCTACAGCCACATCAGTCCAACGATAGCTACAGTACTTCATGAACAAGTTCAGCTACAGTACTTGAAGAACCTGTTTAGCTACCTTACTCCTAGTCCGACCGTAGACTCACCATTTGTATCGTTTCGCCCGGAACGCGAAATCGTTCCACGAACGTATGGACAGCACCGCACTCGCCGACCACACCCTACGAATGACCATTGATTGAAATTATTGATAATCGATTATTATTGATTATCGACTATTATTGATTATCGATTATCATTGATTATCGGTTATTATTATAGATTATCGATTGAACCATTGATTATCGAATAGCAACCATTGATTAAAGAAAGGCAGAGGAAAATCTCTTCATACACTCTCTCGTCTCTTCTTTCTTTGTTTTGGTACGTTTTGAACGCTATATCATTTTAATCAACCGATTATTTCTTAATAAGTTATTAATATTAATATTAATAATAACACTGATACCTGCACACTCGTCGCATTGCTATCCGATCCGCCAGTGGAAGCTAATTCAATGTTGCTCACAGTTACTGTAGCTACCGTAATCACATTTCGACCTTGAATTTGAAATGTGATTACGGTAGCTACAGTAACTGTGAGCAACATTGAATTAGAAATTGGAATACGGTAGTTACAGTACCAGCCGTGATCCATTTATCATTGTGTAAGCATACGACGAATAGTCAAGTTGTCGATTTCAAAAATGCGACCATGTTTTCAAAATATATTTCAAAATGCGGCCACGTGTTCGACAAAAAAATCCCACAAAACCCCCCACTGGGCCCCCAGGCGCCGCACTTTCTAACGTACTCTCCGATCAATGAGTCTGATTACAGTAAACCACTTCATTTTCCTTTACATCATCTCATCACGCGTTTCATTGCATATTCATGAATACGCATAAATATTATAATAATAATAATAATTATTATTATTATCATTATTATTATACCTGATCCAGCACCACCACGGGCGCGTTCTGCCACACCGACTCCTCTTCCTCCTCCACCTGCTCTCTCTTCTCTATACATCTACCATCTACAGTATCCTCGTCTACAATATCCTCGACAGCCGTCGCCGATGATGACGTCGGTGCTTCCTCATCAGTCATGATGCAAATCAATCGATAATCGATCGATCCTACCCGCTACAGTATCACCACGTTATTATCGATTGCGTCCAGTCACCGTAAAGGTAATCAATAACCGGCTTACCATACCGTTGTCACGACAATATGGAATCATATAATGGATAAAGAATTTATTGATTACATTATTACAAAAAAAAAACAACAAAACTATACCCGTGCAAAAACGATTGATTGATGTGGGCAGAATTTGAAACATACTATAATAATCTATTACAACATCATAAATTATCGATTTTCGACTTATCGAATGAAATGAGCAAAGGTGATAATGCGAATAAACAACAACAGAGTATCCATATAAAGTATCCATGACCGACTTTTGTAGTTTGATCTTTGATCTCTGATCTCTCGCTCAGTAGTTATCTCTCGTCTCGACGACCTTGTCAAACTTGTGCATGGTCTTCTCGTTGAGCATGTCGGCGGTGAGGATCGAGATGCCCAGTTGCTCCTTCCGAGAGAAAGGCTGCGCCATTAATGAGAGCCATCTGAAACAGGGAATCAACGGGTTATCATTATTATTATTATTATTATTATTATTATTATTATTTTTATTTTTATTATTATTATTATTATTATTATTATTATTATTATTATTATTATTATTATTATTATTATTATTATTATTATTATTATTATTATTATTATTATTATTATTATTATTATTATTATTATTATTATTATTATTATTATTATTATTATTATTATTATTATTATTATTATTATTATTATTATTATTATTATTATTATTATTATTATTATTATTATTATTATTATTATTATTATTATTATTATTATTATTATTATTATTATTATTATTATTATTATTATTATTATTAGTGTATACAACATCGGCTTCACATATCTTCGGATATTCAATGAATGCTTCGTGAAACACGAATTCAAACAGATGAGAATCAAGGAGTTTTCACTAACTATTACACTATTATAGTAAACAACACAGTACAACTCCATGATAGCCACGCTAGCTACAGTATCCCAATATCTTCACGGGAGCTACGCCTACTGTAGCTACAATATCGTCCTTCACTCTACCGTAAACTATAATGTAGGTTCAAACTCCTACCTATACTCTACCCTCAACGACACCTCTACCGCACAATCACCAACATCAATCATACGGTTATACTTGATATAGTAAATAAATCAATATATCAATAACTACCGTATACCTTCTCGCCTGCTGTCCGGCCTCATCAATCGACAGGTTCGTATTGGCAGGGTCGAGGTGCTCCTGCATCCAGCGGGGCAGCTTGCCACGCTTGTCGTTCCGAGAGAAGCGCTGAAGAGATAATAAAGATTCAATCGATAGATTATCGATTATCGATGCATATATCGAATTCATATATCTTATTTATCTTATTTATGATCAATTGAAAAAAATATGATGCATGTAAGATAACGAGTGCTGTAGAACCGCTGAAGAAAAGCCACATTTTGGTCTTACATTCTAACTTATTTAAGCTAACTAACATACTAGCGAAGTTACTAGCGAACTAGCTAACTTATTTATTTCAAAATTACCTTTTTACCTTTATTACATTTAAAGTAATTAATTTAAGCCCAATTTGTCGTTCCGAGAGAACCGCTGAAGAGATAATAAAGATAAGACCGATCGATAGATTATCTATTATCGATGCATATATCGAATTCATATATCGTATTTAGCTTATTTATCATCAATTGAAAAACAAAGACATCGATTCATATAAGAGAACGAGTACTATAGAACCGCTGAAGAGAAGCCACATTTTGATTTAACATTTCTTATTCATTATCAATTGTAAAATGTGTATATACATCAAATTGTAAGAAAACAAGTGCAACAGGGCTTACATTTTTTCGGCGCTCTCACAGGATTTTATTTTTTAGGTATAAAAATGGACGACCAGACGAATCGTTGCAAAAGACAAATCGTCGGCAGATATGAAAAGGGCGAAACGTGAAATGAACAGGTGGATTAACCGAGGACAGCGAACAGAACCATGTATTATCGGTAATCTCTCAGGATTTTTTTATAGTCGATTTGAAGGAAACATCGCTATTTTACGCTTCAATATTATTTTTTGCACAAAAAATTTGCAGTATATAGTGTGTCTACTTTCATATTATGGCTCGTTAAAAAATAGGGGAAAACCGACATCGGCGACTTTACACCCGTTAAAAAAGTGCCCGGAAAGTCGAAAATGGAAACCCGAAATTTGAATTCGCGCGCGCGCAAAGAGGTGCGGGAATTCAAATTCCGACTTTCCGACAGCGAATTTCCGCGGATTGCATTTTCAGGAAGTTGAATTTGAATTTTAACTGATAAAAATCGATGCCTTAAGTCGGAATTTGAATTCTCGCACCTCTTTGCGCGCGCGCGAATTCAAATTTTGTGTTTCCATTTTCGACTTTCCGGGTACTTTTTTAACGGGTGGAAAGTCGCTGATGTCGGTTTTCCCTTATTTTTTAAACGAGCCATTACGTTAAAAAATAAGTAACGGCTCGTTAAAAAATAATGGAAAACCTCTAATTAATTAATATTCTTTTTTCTCTAATTAATTAATATTCTCTTAATTAATTAGAGAAAATTGTCTCACAAGTTGACTTAAGTCAAGAAGTTTTTTTATAACAGAATATTAGAAACAGACGTTCTTATATTTCAAGAGAATTTTTCGCTGATTTTTCTTATAATTAAGGAAATGAAAAGTAGTAAATTATAAATGTAAGTAAATTTTCTGTGTGAGCAGAACAGACAAGCTAGCTGAGTGATTGCTAGAAGATGGGAAGTAAGCACCGCAAAGTATATGTTTATCTATTTCATTTATTTCTACGCTTATTTAAGTGCAAAACACCCTGTCCTATTCGCAAATAAATCACCTTTATTCAACTTTCAACTCTTCTCACTCGTTATAATTATGAGTCTCGTTTCGTTCATGCGCACGTTGATAAAATATAATATCTAAATTACACCCCCTTATTGCTCCATATCTTTTTTTTCAAAAAAAATTCACTATTGACTTTGTATTAATTATGTTACTTATTAATTCTTCCTTTATTTCGACTGTTTCTAACATGCGTAAGCATGTGATAAAATAAATAAATTAATAAATAAAATAAATAAATAATAAAATACGATCATCCCCACCTTATCCGCAAAGATCATCAACCCGTAGTCGGTCTTTCCCCTGAGCGCACGACCCATACACTGCGCAGTGTGTCGCATCGCATCGAATGTCAGGAAGTCATTCTCTCTGTAAATCAATCAATCAATCTATCGATCAATAAATCAATCAATCAATAAATCAATCAATCAATAAATCAATCGATATTCAGACACCGTAATCATCGAGTAGTCAAACACCATTACAGTAATCTAGAACAACCCTACACATGCAAGCTAGTTAATAATAGACAAGTTCAAAGTTCAAAAGATCAAAGATCAAAGATCAAAGATCAACCAGCGCTCACTTGATTCCGAATTGATCTCGCAGATACTCGAGACGCGCTCGCAGTATGCGACTCTCCGTGTAGACGTACGGAATGCCGAGCATGATGACGGCGCGACCTGAAGTATTATTATTATTATTATTATTATTAATATTATTATTATTATTATTATTATTATTATTATTATTATTATTAATATTATTATTATTATTATTATTATTATTATTATTATTATTATTATTATTATTATTATTATTATTATTATTATTATTATTATTATTATTATTATTATTATTATTATTATTATTATTATTATTATTATTATTATTATTATTATTATTATTATTATTATTATTATTATTATTATTATTATTATTATTATTATTATTATTATTATTATTATTATTATTATTATTATTATTATTATTATTATTATTATTATTATTATTATTATTAATATTACTATTATTATTATTAATTATTATTATTATTATTATTATTATTATTATTAATATTACTATTATTATTATTAATTATTATTATTATTATTATTATTATTATATTATTATTATTATTATTATTATTATTATTATTATTATTATTATTATTATTATTATTATTATTATTATTATTATTATTATTATTATTATTATTATTATTATTATTATTATTATTATTATTATTATTATTATTATTATTATTATTATTATTATTATTATTATTATTATTATTATTATTATTATTAATATTACTATTATTATTATTAATTATTATTATTATTATTATTATTATTAATATTACTATTATTATTATTAATTATTATTATTATTATTATTATTATTATTATTATTATTATTATTATTATTATTATTATTATTATTAATATTACTATTATTATTATTAATTATTATTATTATTATTATTATTATTATTAATATTACTATTATTATTATTAATTATTATTATTATTATTATTATTATTATTAATTATTATTATTATTATTATTATTAATTATTATTATTATTATTATTATTATTATTATTAATATTATTATTAATAATAATAATAATAATTATTATTATTATTATTATTATTATTATTATTATTATTATTATTATTATTATTATTATTATTATTATTAATATTACTATTATTATTATTAATTATTATTATTATTATTATTATTATTAATATTACTATTATTATTATTAATTATTATTATTATTATTATTATTATTAATTATTATTATTATTATTATTATTATTAATTATTATTATTATTATTATTATTATTAATATTATTATTAATAATAATAATTATTATTATTATTATTATTATTATTATTATTATTAATATTATTATTATTATTATTGAAAACCACATATCAGCGACTCATCGACCTCACATGAATTTGGATATTCAATAAATCATTGGTGAAACACGAATTCAAAAGGCTCCTGACTCGGAGTCAAGGAGGGCATTTTAGCTTCGCGTCTTTCTCCGGTATTTCACAGCTTAAAGTGCACTTATTTAGCATTTTCATTTGCAGCAAACTTGTGGTGTACATACTGTAATGCAGTTCGTCACCTGTTCTTTCACTTGAAGTAGACTTATAGTAAACTTCAAATTAGTGACGTACATAAGTATACTTTAACTGATGAAACACCACAGTCGGAGGCCGTATTCGCGTACTCTAATCGTGTAACCACCTACCCAGATGATGGGAGAAGTCGATGCCTTCGGAGACCTTGCCTCGGGCGACGGAGAAGAGACACGCGCCACGTCCACTGTCGCACGCCTCCACATACCTTTTAAGGATTAAAAATGTTAAAAATTATTAAAATTAATAAATTTAAAAAAAAATAAAAATAAGTGCACGATTAAACGACTTTAAAACGAAGAACTAATGTGTGAAATGGAGAATCCGCTGACTACACTTAACAGTTAACCTAACTCCAAAACCCACTTTTGTTGGCCATAAATACTCGTACAACTTATTATAGTGTGCATTATAACTTCGGCATAAAAGAAACACGGTATCAACTAGTGTATATTCATGGGGGGGCGGGGTTTCATGGGCAACCATTCAATGGCAAATATATATATATATATATATATATATATATATATATATATATATATATATATATATATCGAAAATAAGTCAGCTATCGATAGGGTGAATCGGTGTGTGACTACCGTACTTCTCGAGTGCCACCGACGTCTCCAGTGCGTCGTTCGTCTCGATGAACAGCAGCTTGTACTTCATGAGCTCGTCGATGATGTGCTCAAAAGATCAAAGATCAAACTACACTCGAACGATGGATCAGGAAACAGATATTATATAAACATGCTTACAGCTACATACGACTCATCCTACCCCTGCTCTGCCAATGCTCACTCGCTTTCTTTGTCCACGAGAGAGTATTACCAGAGCGGAGGTTAAAATTTGCTCGAGTGTGCCTCTAAAGGGTGGACAATCTTTTATCGCTGAAAACTAAAATCGAGTCCCTCACTTTTTCTCATTTTGAGTGAATTTTGGCTATCGCGAGATGCTTCATAATATCACTCAAACAGTGCACTCGAGTGGCCTTGTAAATGCCCTGCCACGGGAATTCAGCGGGCTGATGACCCTTGTCGCAGCAATGCCGCCCACGTATATTCTCGACTAATATCTTCCAAAAAATGCATGAGCGTGACCAACCCGCTGTATTCCCGTTGCAGGACATTTACAAGGCCATTCGAGTGCACTGTTGGAGTGATCTCATTGTCCAGGATCGTTTGAGCAAATGCAGCATTGATGTAGCGGCCAAAAAAAAATAAGGCACATTATTGCCTAACTTATAATATTATATAATTTTACATCTAATGCGCATGTAAACCTATATGCGTGTACATACTAAACTACTTACTAACTTTTTTCTCATTTAGGGTGAATTTTGCCTAGAACGGTTGGGAGCCAAAACCTATCAATCCAACCGTGCACTCAAGTAGCCTTGTTAATGCCCTGCAACGGGAATTCAGCGGGCTGGCCATCCTTGTCGCAGCGATGCCGCCCACGTATATTCTCGACCAATATCTTCCAAAAAATGCGTGAGCGTGAACAACCCGCTGCATTCCCGTTGCAGGGCATTTACAAGGCCATTCGAGTGCACTGTTGGGTTGATCTGATACTCCACTTCATAACAAAAATATGAGTCAATACAGAATTGATGTAGCGGCCGAAACGCCATAAAGGCACATTATTACAAAACTTATATAATTTTACATTAAATGTGTTTACATTTTACATTTGTCTATGTTTAGAAGAGAGCCCAAGCAAGAGAGTAGGTAGATCAGAGAGAGAGCGCGAGTTAGGAAGGGAGGGAAAGGAGCGTTGATCGATAAAATATTTCTGCGTTTAGCAGACATTAGCAAGGCAAATACGCAAGTATTTTCTATACGGACGATAAACATGATTGCAGTTGCATACGACTCATCTTAAAATCACAACCGAGCTAATTTGAAACCCCTGGCAATACTGTCTCGCTTTCTTTGTTTACGAAAGAGAGGGGAGAATTTCAAATTTACTCGTAGAGTGCCTTTAAAGCTTCTACACCATGACCTTTTATCGCCGACAATAAAAAATCGAGTCCCTCACTCTTCTCATTTTTGAGTGAATTTTGGCCAAACGGCATGTCCCTTATCACTCCAACTCTGCACTCAAGTAGCCTTGTCAATGCCCTGCCACGGGAATTCAGCGGGCTGATCACCCTTGTCGCTAGCGATAATGCAGCACATAAGTTCTAGACCAGTGTCTTCCAAACAATACCACAGTGTGATCGACACTACTGAAGAACTCCGGAGCAGTCAAGTGGGGGGGGGGGGGGCGAAAAATAAAACAAACACGAGGGAACGGGTCTTTTATACAAGACTTTTATACTGTACTTTTCGACTGGTCCGGTGATCTGAAGAAGTGCTCGCCATACAATTTCCACATTGTGAGGGAGCACTTTTTGCCGATGCGGTCAGAAGTGAGTCTTGAAACCCATATAAGAATATGCGGGAGATCGAGATTAGTAAGAAACACCCCCCCCCCTGTCGGGTCAGTTTTGTTCTAATTTCGGGTCAGTTTATAATTCGCAAAAACAATAGATTGCGGGTGGGGCGAAAATGTATGGTGCTCGCTGAATGAAATGACAAAAGTTTCTGAAAAAATCGAAAAATCAGAGCGCATTTTGAAAACCAAAAACCTAGCTATTCGATCTATGTCTGAATCAGCCCGCTGCATTCTCGTTGCAGGGCATTCACAAGGCCACTTGAATGCACTGCTGGGGTGATCCTGCTAGCAGCAATTATATGTGCTAGCAGCACATATATGTGCTAGCAGCACATATATGTGCTAGCAGCAATTATATGTGCTAGCAGCAATTATATGTGCTAGCAGCAATTATATGTGCTAGCAGCACATATATGTGCTAGCAGCACATATACAGTCCCGCAGAATCTCCCCCTTAACAGAAGTTTCCGGGGACACTCGGAGTGTCTCCAGGTGTCTCCTAACCCGATTTACTCTCTAGAATTATATAACGTGTTTCAAATGCGTTTATGGAGAGCCTTTTCGTCATATGCATCAAATGCACGTGACAAATAAATTTTAAATAAATTTAAAAAATGAAAAAAATGAATATTTAAAATAAAATATTCAGTCACAAATATGACACGCTGATACTGTGAATTGAACCAAGGAAGTAGATTACGGTATATCGCATCCGCGTCTCTCGTCCGCGCGGATGAGTTTGGACCAGTATTTTCCTTCTCCTTCACGATTATTTTTGTTGTTCATTATTGTTTCTTTGTTTATTTCTTTCTGTGCTTGTTATATATCAATTATTAATGTCCTAGACTAGCAAATTTGCTGCTGCTGACTTCCCTCCCTCACTCGAGACCTCGTTCGACTAGTTGTTCTTCCATCGCTAGTAATGTCGCATTGCAGTTTCATAGCCACATTCCGAGCGTTCACTAAGATGGGGAGGTCGTTGGCGTCACGCAACTCTCCTCCGCGGATTCTCTGGCGCGAGATACCACCGGAGTCAAGCTTCGACGTAAGTCTTGACTATCATTAAATCTATTTTTCCAATTAATATTTAATTTATTATTTATCTTTTGACTAGGTGCTCACTAATCGTGAGTGATTTCGTATTACAGTTTCATGGCTATGTGCCCAGCGTTCGCTGACATACGGAGGTCGTCGTCGTCACGCCAATCACCGCCGCAGATTCTGGCGCTAGGGACCACCTTGCTCCACGTAAGTCCTGTCCTAAATCTTCAATCTAGTCTGTAAGTAAGTATTAAAAAGCCTTAAATGGGCCTTGTCCCATTAATATTAAGCCTTATCCCATTAACACATAAATTATCTATTTTTCTTTCGACTAGTTGTTCACAAATCGTAAGTGATTTCGTATTGCAGTTTCGGTCGTGTGCCCATCCACTCAATTAGAAGGAGTCATTCTGCCACCGCGAAATCGACTTCACGACTCAAGCGGATACGTAAGTCTAGACTATCAATACTTCCAACTAATATTTATATCATCTATTTATTTTACGAATTATTGTTTATCAGTCATAAATATTGTCGTATTGCAGATTGATCGTCATGATCCCTGTGGCCAATCAAGTCTGTCCTGAGTACCATTCGCCCTCTTCATCTTCTTTGGCTCCAAGAACTGATCAAGTCTCTCTAAGATGTAAGTCTGGAATATCCATAAATCTATGTTTCCTATTAAGATTTAAATTATTTATTTATTTTACGAATAATTGTTTATCAATCGTTAATGTTGTATTGCAGGTCATGTGCTCGATTAGGAGGCTAATCTTCGCGTCACTCCACTTTCTTTATGTTGGTACCAGTAACCTCCACCACTAGCTGATCCTTTCTTTCATCGTATTGTTTATTATCGTGTTGTAAATATATGATATGATGAACAATGATAAGCAAGTTTATTTGCAACACAAACGATAAATCCTTTATCTTTTAAATTGATATTTATGAATTATTCATTATTTATTAAACAATAATCTTCTATTCATCTTCCATTCCTTCTTCTATTAAATTACGTTGTTCACCTTCGCGTAGAATTGATTCCAATCGGGGCTCAGTGGCCGACGGGACACATGACGATAAATCTGCAATACAACATTAACGATTGATAAACAATTATTCGTAAAATAAATAAATAATTTAAATCTTAATAGGAAACATAGATTTATGGATATTCCAGACTTACATCTTAGAGAGACTTGATCAGTTCTTGGAGCCAAAGAAGATGAAGAGGGCGAATGGTACTCAGGACAGACTTGATTGGCCACAGGGATCATGACGATCAATCTGCAATACGACAATATTTATGACCGATAAACAATAATTCGTAAAATAAATAGAGGATATAAATATTAGTTGGAAGTATTGATAGTCTAGACTTACGTATCCGCTTGAGTCGTGAAGTCGATTTCGCGGTGGCAGAATGACTCCTTCTAATTGAGTGGATGGGCACACGACCGAAACTGCAATACGAAATCACTTACGATTTGTGAACAACTAGTCGAAAGAAAAATAGATAATTTATGTGTTAATGGGATAAGGCTTAATATTAATGGGACAAGGCCCATTTAAGGCTTTTTAATACTTACTTACAGACTAGATTGAAGATTTAGGACAGGACTTACGTGGAGCAAGGTGGTCCCTAGCGCCAGAATCTGCGGCGGTGATTGGCGTGACGACGACGACCTCCGTATGTCAGCGAACGCTGGGCACATAGCCATGAAACTGTAATACGAAATCACTCACGGTTAGTGAGCACCTAGTCAAAAGATAAATAATAAATTAAATATTAATTGGAAAAATAGATTTAATGATAGTCAAGACTTACGTCGAAGCTTGACTCCGGTGGTATCTCGCGCCAGAGAATCCGCGGAGGAGAGTTGCGTGACGCCAACGACCTCCCCATCTTAGTGAACGCTCGGAATGTGGCTATGAAACTGCAATGCGACATTACTAGCGATGGAAGAACAACTAGTCGAACGAGGTCTCGAGTGAGGGAGGGAAGTCAGCAGCAGCAAATTTGCTAGTCTAGGACATTAATAATTGATATATAACAAGCACAGAAAGAAATAAACAAAGAAACAATAATGAACAACAAAAATAATCGTGAAGGAGAAGGAAAATACTGGTCCAAACTCATCCGCGCGGACGAGAGACGCGGATGCGATATACCGTAATCTACTTCCTTGGTTCAATTCACAGTATCAGCGTGTCATATTTGTGACTGAATATTTTATTTTAAATATTCATTTTTTTCATTTTTTAAATTTATTTAAAATTTATTTGTCACGTGCATTTGATGCATATGACGAAAAGGCTCTCCATAAACGCATTTGAAACACGTTATATAATTCTAGAGAGTAAATCGGGTTAGGAGACACCTGGAGCACAGTATTCTGGTCCAAGCCATTTTTCTTCCAAAGCAAGACAAAGGAGAGACCATTGTATTCGAGAGAGTTTGTATGTTGAGCGGTCGTTCTTGCTTTGAAAGTCATGAGAACGCTGTGGGAGACACTCCGAGTGTCCCCGGAAACTTCTGTTAAGGGGGAGATTCTGCGGGACTGTATATGTGCTGCTAGCACATATATGTGCTGCTAGCACATATAATTGCTGCTAGCACATATAATTGCTGCTAGCACATATAATTGCTGCTAGCACATATATGTGCTGCTAGCACATATATGTGCTGCTAGCACATATAATTGCTGCTAGCAGGATCACCCCAGCAGTGCATTCAAGTGGCCTTGTGAATGCCCTGCAACGAGAATGCAGCGGGCTGATTCAGACATAGATCGAATAGCTAGGTTTTTGGTTTTCAAAATGCGCTCTGATTTTTCGATTTTTTCAGAAACTTTTGTCATTTCATTCAGCGAGCACCATACATTTTCGCCCCACCCGCAATCTATTGTTTTTGCGAATTATAAACTGACCCGAAATTAGAACAAAACTGACCCGACAGGGGGGGGGGGGTGTTTCTTACTAATCTCGATCTCCCGCATATTCTTATATGGGTTTCAAGACTCACTTCTGACCGCATCGGCAAAAAGTGCTCCCTCACAATGTGGAAATTGTATGGCGAGCACTTCTTCAGATCACCGGACCAGTCGAAAAGTACAGTATAAAAGTCTTGTATAAAAGACCCGTTCCCTCGTGTTTGTTTTATTTTTCGCCCCCCCCCCCCCCACTTGACTGCTCCGGAGTTCTTCAGTAGTGTCGATCACACTGTGGTATTGTTTGGAAGACACTGGTCTAGAACTTATGTGCTGCATTATCGCTAGCGACAAGGGTGATCAGCCCGCTGAATTCCCGTGGCAGGGCATTGACAAGGCTACTTGAGTGCAGAGTTGGAGTGATAAGGGACATGCCGTTTGGCCAAAATTCACTCAAAAATGAGAAGAGTGAGGGACTCGATTTTTTATTGTCGGCGATAAAAGGTCATGGTGTAGAAGCTTTAAAGGCACTCTACGAGTAAATTTGAAATTCTCCCCTCTCTTTCGTAAACAAAGAAAGCGAGACAGTTTTGCCAGGGGTTTCAAATTAGCTCGGTTGTGATTTTAAGATGAGTCGTATGCAACTGCAATCATGTTTATCGTCCGTATAGAAAATACTTGCGTATTTGCCTTGCTAATGTCTGCTAAACGCAGAAATATTTTATCGATCAACGCTCCTTTCCCTCCCTTCCTAACTCGCGCTCTCTCTCTGATCTACCTACTCTCTTGCTTGGGCTCTCTTCTAAACATAGACAAATGTAAAATGTAAACACATTTAATGTAAAATTATATAAGTTTTGTAATAATGTGCCTTTATGGCGTTTCGGCCGCTACATCAATTCTGTATTGACTCATATTTTTGTTATGAAGTGGAGTATCAGATCAACCCAACAGTGCACTCGAATGGCCTTGTAAATGCCCTGCAACGGGAATGCAGCGGGTTGTTCACGCTCACGCATTTTTTGGAAGATATTGGTCGAGAATATACGTGGGCGGCATCGCTGCGACAAGGATGGCCAGCCCGCTGAATTCCCGTTGCAGGGCATTAACAAGGCTACTTGAGTGCACGGTTGGATTGATAGGTTTTGGCTCCCAACCGTTCTAGGCAAAATTCACCCTAAATGAGAAAAAAGTTAGTAAGTAGTTTAGTATGTACACGCATATAGGTTTACATGCGCATTAGATGTAAAATTATATAATATTATAAGTTAGGCAATAATGTGCCTTATTTTTTTTTGGCCGCTACATCAATGCTGCATTTGCTCAAACGATCCTGGACAATGAGATCACTCCAACAGTGCACTCGAATGGCCTTGTAAATGTCCTGCAACGGGAATGCAGCGGGTTGGTCACGCTCATGCATTTTTTGGAAGATATTAGTCGAGAATATACGTGGGCGGCATTGCTGCGACAAGGGTCATCAGCCCGCTGAATTCCCGTGGCAGGGCATTTACAAGGCCACTCGAGTGCACTGTTTGAGTGATATTATGAAGCATCTCGCGATAGCCAAAATTCACTCAAAATGAGAAAAAGTGAGGGACTCGATTTTAGTTTTCAGCGATAAAAGATTGTCCACCCTTTAGAGGCACACTCGAGCAAATTTTAACCTCCGCTCTGGTAATACTCTCTCGTGGACAAAGAAAGCGAGTGAGCATTGGCAGAGCAGGGGTAGGATGAGTCGTATGTAGCTGTAAGCATGTTTATATAATATCTGTTTCCTGATCCATCGTTCGAGTGTAGTTTGATCTTTGATCTTTTGAGCACATCATCGACGAGCTCATGAAGTACAAGCTGCTGTTCATCGAGACGAACGACGCACTGGAGACGTCGGTGGCACTCGAGAAGTACGGTAGTCACACACCGATTCACCCTATCGATAGCTGACTTATTTTCGATATATATATATATATATATATATATATATATATATATATATATATATATATATTTGCCATTGAATGGTTGCCCATGAAACCCCGCCCCCCCCATGAATATACACTAGTTGATACCGTGTTTCTTTTATGCCGAAGTTATAATGCACACTATAATAAGTTGTACGAGTATTTATGGCCAACAAAAGTGGGTTTTGGAGTTAGGTTAACTGTTAAGTGTAGTCAGCGGATTCTCCATTTCACACATTAGTTCTTCGTTTTAAAGTCGTTTAATCGTGCACTTATTTTTATTTTTTTTAAAATTTATTAATTTTGATAATTTTTAACATTTTTAATCCTTAAAAGGTATGTGGAGGCGTGCGACAGTGGACGTGGCGCGTGTCTCTTCTCCGTCGCCCGAGGCAAGGTCTCCGAAGGCATCGACTTCTCCCATCATCTGGGTAGGTGGTTACACGATTAGAGTACGCGAATACGGCCTCCGACTGTGGTGTTTCATCAGTTAAAGTATACTTATGTACGTCACTAATTTGAAGTTTACTATAAGTCTACTTCAAGTGAAAGAACAGGTGACGAACTGCATTACAGTATGTACACCACAAGTTTGCTGCAAATGAAAATGCTAAATAAGTGCACTTTAAGCTGTGAAATACCGGAGAAAGACGCGAAGCTAAAATGCCCTCCTTGACTCCGAGTCAGGAGCCTTTTGAATTCGTGTTTCACCAATGATTTATTGAATATCCAAATTCATGTGAGGTCGATGAGTCGCTGATATGTGGTTTTCAATAATAATAATAATAATATTAATAATAATAATAATAATAATAATAATAATAATAATAATAATAATTAATAATAATAATAATAATAATAATAATAATAATAATAATAATAATTAATAATAATAATAATTAATAATAATAATAATTAATAATAATAATAATAATAATAATTAATAATAATAATAATAATAATAATAATAATAATAATTAAACTTTAAGTCAGTGACGTATTTTAAGTAGACTTTAAGTTTTGAAATACCAGAGTATGTTGTGGTCGAAAGCCACGAAATGAGGAAAAAATAAAAGCGAGAGAATGTGTAAACCTAGGAGAGTTGTCTCTGATTTCCGTTTCTTTTCGTGACTCCAAAGAAAATGAAAAATATCGATTTTTTTTGTAAAACTTACTTTTTTACTAAAACTGATAGAGAGCTGTAGTCACTAGCATGGCAGTTTTGCGTTTCACGGATTCCACTTTAACTTGAAGCGATGAAAGTTGATGTTGAGTCATGGTGTCTTCCTGGAAACATTCACAGTTTCAAATAGATGAGCAATCTAACTTGTAACATTGTTGCAGATCTGCTCGCATCGGTGAAATCGTCGATCGATAATCCGTCCAAGGCCAATACCGTACTCCCCGTCTCGACTGCTCTCAGGTAATGCAATATTGATTTATTGATTTATCTATCGGCAGGTAAGGAAAACCATGATAATATATCCAGACAATGTAAAGGAATACCGCTTAAATTATTTGAAATGTGTTGATTGAAGTTTCATCATCATTCCAATCAATAATCGACTACAGTAATCTATTATTTCGTTTCAAGATTCGCCTACAGGGGGCATTCGGACGAAAAATGGTTACTTTTACAGGGGGCCTTCACTTTTTTCTTGAAAAATTTCATCTAAACGTCATTTTTTTACAGGGAGTATTCCACAAATTTTTGAAAAACCCTAATTTTACAGGGGGCACCCCCATGTTGACGCCCATGTATGATCGCACCACAGCCAATATTAACAATAATAGCGAAACAGAAAAGCAACTTGTAGTGTCAACCACCTATACCCCGCGCTATTCTTTGTTCCATGATTTTAAAATACTGCCCTTCGTAAGCCAGGATCTATTAAAACGTTGAAAAGGTACTCATCATCATTATTCAAGGCGCACAAAGTACTGAGGG
This sequence comes from Parapristionchus giblindavisi, assembly GCA_943737045.1. NCBI lineage: Eukaryota > Metazoa > Nematoda > Chromadorea > Rhabditida > Diplogasteridae > Parapristionchus > Parapristionchus giblindavisi. The sequence continues at coordinate 92,607 of CALSFV010000400.1, forward strand.
AGATCACTGGCAGGACAGCTATCACTTTCATTTAATGGAAAACCTAAAGCTTCATGGAAAATCTTTATTAATAAATAAATAAATGTTGTAAACTTACAACATTCCAGAATCCTTCATCGGTGGTCGGGAAGCATTCCTCGGTGCGCTGCTCTACCTGCAACAACGATTCAATCAATATTGTCCAATAATCCATCAACATATTTTAAAAGTATTTTTTTGCTGCAGAGCTAAAACTCCCATTACGAAATACAGAAATGCGTGATAGATTAGATAAAGCAGATCCTAAATGTATTTATTTTTCGTACACAGGGTCTTTCATCAAGTTTAAAAAGTCGAGTAAAAAATACTTTTAAAATATGTTGATGGATTATTGGACAATATTGATTGAATCGTTGTTGCAGGTAGAGCAGCGCACCGAGGAATGCTTCCCGACCACCGATGAAGGATTCTGGAATGTTGTAAGTTTACAACATTTATTTATTTATTAATAAAGATTTTCCATGAAGCTTTAGGTTTTCCATTAAATGAAAGTGATAGCTGTCCTGCCAGTGATCTCCCTCAGTACTTTGTGCGCCTTGAATAATGATGATGAGTACCTTTTCAACGTTTTAATAGATCCTGGCTTACGAAGGGCAGTATTTTAAAATCATGGAACAAAGAATAGCGCGGGGTATAGGTGGTTGACACTACAAGTTGCTTTTCTGTTTCGCTATTATTGTTAATATTGGCTGTGGTGCGATCATACATGGGCGTCAACATGGGTGTGCCCCCTGTAAAATTAGGATTTTTTCAAAAATTTGTGGAATACTCCCTGTAAAAAAATGACGTTTAGATGAAATTTTTCAAGAAAAAAGTGAAGGCCCCCTGTAAAAGTAACCATTTTTCGTCCGAATGCCCCCTGTAGGCGAATCTTGAAACGAAATAATAGATTACTGTAGTCGATTATTGATTGGAATGATGATGAAACTTCAATCAACACATTTCAAATAATTTAAGCGGTATTCCTTTACATTGTCTGGATATATTATCATGGTTTTCCTTACCTGCCGATAGATAAATCAATAAATCAATATTGCATTACCTGAGAGCAGTCGAGACGGGGAGTACGGTATTGGCCTTGGACGGATTATCGATCGACGATTTCACCGATGCGAGCAGATCTGCAACAATGTTACAAGTTAGATTGCTCATCTATTTGAAACTGTGAATGTTTCCAGGAAGACACCATGACTCAACATCAACTTTCATCGCTTCAAGTTAAAGTGGAATCCGTGAAACGCAAAACTGCCATGCTAGTGACTACAGCTCTCTATCAGTTTTAGTAAAAAAGTAAGTTTTACAAAAAAAATCGATATTTTTCATTTTCTTTGGAGTCACGAAAAGAAAAGGAAATCAGAGACAACTCTCCTAGGTTTACACATTCTCTCGCTTTTATTTTTTCCTCATTTCGTGGCTTTCGACCACAACATACTCTGGTATTTCAAAACTTAAAGTCTACTTAAAATACGTCACTGACTTAAAGTTTACTTTAAGTAAACTTCAAGTGAGTGACGTAACATTTTCACTTTAAGTAGACTTGCGTCTCACTTTAAGTAGACTTACGTAGTGACGTCACACTTTAAGTAGACTTACGTTTCACTTGAAGTATACTTACAAGTCTACTTAAAGTGAAAGTGCAAGTAGACTTTAAGTCTTGAAATACCAGAGTAACCTGTTATGAACATTTGTTCAGGTTGTCGTTTCGTTTTTTTTTAAGAATGACGACTACAAATCCAACATCAATAGCACACCTACTGTTTAAAGACACAGCTCAAGGTAAATTTCACAAACTATCCAATCTGGTAACACTCTCTCGCTTTCTTTGTCTGCGAGAGAGTGTGACGAGAGCATGCATAGGTGGTGGGCACGCAGGGGGAAAGGCTACAGGTCTAGCGACAGAGTCTAGCTACTACATCTACACTGACAAACGTAGATTTACCCCATACATGGGCGCCAACATGGGGGTGCCCCCTGTAAAATTAAGGCTTTTCGAAAATTTGTTGAATGCCCCCTGTAAAAATGACGTTTAGGCGAAATTTTTGCCAAAAAACGTGAAGGCCCCCTGTAAAATTAGCCATTTATCGCTCGGATGCCCCCTGTAGAATCGAGTTCCAGGTACCCCGCCCATGTATGATTTACCCCATTTGCACTCAGAATCGACAAAATACAGTTCCTTGAAGGAAATAATCAGCAAATTTTCTCTCACTTGTCCATGTAAGATACATAAAAAACAAATAAAGCAAAGTAAAATGTACGATAAATAATGGAATACTCTAAATCCCCACCTCCAAACATCTTCTCCATCTCCTCCCCACTCGGGAATACCGCCCGTTCCTTCTCCGCGTCTCCGTGCGCCTCGATCATCTCCACTCCGGAACGGAGAAGACGAAGGGGCGACCAGTGTGCAGCCACTCTCCGAGGAACGAGGGAGGAGTGCATGAGAGGGTGGGAGGCTGTAATTGCATAGTCTTTAATAATAATAATAATAATAATAATAATAATAATAATAATAATAATAATAATAATAATAATAATAATAATAATAATAATAATAATAATAATAATAATAATAATTTACCACTTTTGATGATTTAGTCGACTAATAGAGATATCTAACTCTCTCAACTTAATTTGGCGATGAGATATGTGCCATTGCCATTGCCATTGCCATTGCCTGTGTGTGTATGTTAGGCAATCAATCATAGATCGAAAAGTATATTACATAGTACCAAGCCTGACCAAATTTTGAGCCAAATTAGCCAAAAATCGAAAAAAAAACTGACCGCATTTTGAAAACCGATAAGCTTACGACCTATGCAATTCGACCTATGCAATCAATCAGGGTGTGCTCCAGTGGTACGGTAGGATACGGTATCCACGAGCAGTACCGTAATCTACCTTGCCGTATCACACAACAACACAATACTCCTATAGTACACTCTCTCTCTCTTATCTTTCTTGTATTCGATAGTTTTCGAGGAAGCACCCATCACTTTTTGACACGTTCATCAAAGTCCAAAGACCAAAGATCAAAGACCATTCACGATTCATTCTCATCTTTCTCCGCAGCTTGGCCACGCCCTCGATCTGCGTAAAGGCGCCGTTCTTGTAGGCCGTGATGAGACACTCGCTGATCTGAACATATTGATTGATTTGCTAATCGATATTTTTGATTGATCGATATTATTGATTGATTGATCGATATTATTGATTGATTGATCGATATTATTGAATGATTGATCAATAAATCGATTATGATCCATGCCTCATCCCCTATCAATTGACCGTCACACGTGGACAAAATACATAGGTCTGTCGGAGGGTTAGCAACGTATAATCGACTCTACAGTTGCAGGGAAGGCAAAAATCTTATGAACAATAGACAACTCTTGATCGATAAATCGATAATACCTCTCGTTCGGCGAGATCGTAGAATTCGCCCAGACCAGTGTAGTGCATTCGGCCTGTAATGCCAAGAAATCAACTTAACACAAGAATTCAAAAGTAACCAGGCAATTTCCGGTCTAACATCCGGGACAAAGCATTGTGAGTCTAGCTAATTCCGATTTTCGCGCTGAAAGTTGTAGAGCAATTCCGTAATCCTCGCCCTACCGTATACCGTAATCCGCCAGCAACTTACGCTACCGTAATCCGCCAGCAACTTACAAACTGAATATGCCCGCCTAGCTCGGCAGCGTGGAATCCGAGATGGCCGAGCGAGTCACGCTGCACCATCTTGATATCCAGCAGCTCCGACAGCTGTCGCATGCGACCCGGGCAGCCTGCAAAAAACATCATTTCTTTCTTTAAAATAAATAAATAATATAATTGCAGCATTCGAAATATGCAAAAAACAATTGTAGTGTACAAAGCCATCACACAGTATCGTCGGAAAGAATCGATATTTATTTCAAAAGAGCATAACTTTCTTCGTTTTCGAGCTACTGGACCCAAATTTCTGCATGCAATATATTTATAAGTTATACATGATGCCTGTCGAACCAATTACTCATTGCACTTTTTCAAAATATTGTAGATGAACACTTGCGGCATGTTGATCACGCAACCCGGCGGAACGATTTTTCCAGATGATCTTAATCGCATAGGCCCCCACTGATACTGTATAGCTAAATTTTCACATTTTATGCCTGTACGTTTTGATTTTGAACTTCAGCGTACGAAAGATCTTTTCAAGGAGTTCAATTGCTCATCAATTGTCACCTAGCTGATTTCACATTCCACGCCATCAATATCCCCTCTTCATATATTCCGTGCAAGGATAATATACTATCCAACCCTCTCAAAACATTATAACCCAATTTCATCCATATCATCTATATCTATAATATCACTGTTCAATTTGCAAGCTGCCACTCCCCAACCGAAACAGCGTAAAGCGACGCAACTCCATCATTCTCATGTTTCTTTTTTTGTTTGTTTATTCTTGTTTTAACTGATGGATAAGCAAACAAATAAACAAATAATTAAACAAATAAATAAACAAATAAATGTCAGTTCACTCACCCAACAACGAGTACACATTCATAAGGGCGAGCTTGCTGACGTGATCGTCGTTCCAATTGCGCGCCGCCGTCTCCAACAACAACACGAGCTCGTGCAGCGAACGAGAGTCGCCTGACAAGGGAACCATAATGCATTCCCGTGGCGATATGACTAGTGACATATACCATTCGAATCAGTATCCGATTCTGATAAGACACCGTTAAAAAGCAATGTCAAAAGTTTAAGAGCTTCGAAAAATCGATAATGAAAATCGCACAAATTCGAGCCAATTCAGATCAATTCGGATCTGTGCTCCTCTGTCACCGACCCTTGTGGTGTAGAGGATAAGGCGCTCGCATTTCATTTTGTAAGTACATGGTTCGATGCCTGGTATGCGATAGTTTTTTTGCTGATTTTTTCAAGTTCAAAAGTTCAGATCTATTGTTTCATTGTTATCCTTTGTAGATCATTATCGATCGTCTGCTTAACGTCTGATCTCTTGCTCGCGCGCTTTTGTGTCTGCTTTTAAGGAGTTTCAGCTTCTGATTCGATATGTATCATGGCACAAATGCTAACGGCATAAAAAGTGTATTGCTTTTATTCAGTCTTCGAAAAAATCAGCAAAAAAGTATCGAATACCAGGCATCAAACCACGTACTTACAAAATGAAATGCGAGCGCCTTATCCACTACACCACAAAGGTCGGTGAGATAGGAGCTCAAAGCCGATCTTAATTGGCTCGGACTCAGGTAATTCGATCAAAATCTGATCAGGAGAAATCAAGATCTGATCTGGAGAAATCAAGATTTTTTTTTGGCACGATCAGATCTTGATTTCTCCTGATCAGATCTTGATTTCTTCTGATCATATTTTGATTTTATCTGATCATATTTTGATTTCTCCTTGTGTTTAAAAAAAAAAATCGATTTGAGCGATTTTCATTATCGATTTTCTCGAAGCTCTTAAATTTTTGACTGATTCGAATGCTATATGTCACTAGTCATATCGCCACGGGAATGCATTATGGTTCCCTTGTGAATGAAATAAGTCAGTTGTCGATCAGAGCGTTTCTTGTAAAGTCAATCAATAAATCAATCAATTAATTTATCAGGTTCACACTTTGGTGTGCTGGGATATGCTTGTCAAGCTTCATCTGCTCGATCGCTGCTCGCATCGCGTCGTCCACAATCTTGGCGATGCCCGCCTCCACCTTAAAGAATGCAGGTGGTTTATAAAAAGTCAGTTGTCGATCAGGCTATGCCACTACCACATGTGGGCAACTTTTACCGCTGGAAATTAAAATCGAGTGTATCGGGCGCAAAAAAATCGGGTGGTTAGGACCCAAAAATTTAATTTTACAGTGAATTTTGGTTAAATTGTTTTCATCTTTCAGTGTTGTTTGTCTATATCGGGTAGGTCGGGTGCAAAAACCGGGTGGGTCTTGCCGCTAGCGACAATGCCGCCCACGCTGGGACACTACCGTATGCCTCTCACCTCGTCAGATCGATCGTTCGCAATGTGTAGCCACTTGATCAGATCGACAAAGCACGAGGGTCGCGTGTAGAACTGACGCACGTACGACAGTAGTAGCGCCACTTTGTCGCCTGATATCGATTGATTTAGTGACATACCGTATTCTCTTATCGATTGATTAGCGACCGTATTCTCTTATCGATTGATTAGCGATGTGCATACCGTATTGTTTTATCGATTGATTAGCGACCGTATTCTCTTATCGATTGATTAGCGACGCGCATACCGTACTCTCTAATCGATAGTCACACTGAACTGTGCCCATACTTACCGTACTTGGAGGGATCGTACAACCCGATCTTCTCAAGGCGAGCGATGAACTCAAAGTGAGCCATGCGCGGACCACGATAGCCTGGGGCGATCTAAAAGCAATCAATAATCATCTTTTTATTGATGGAATATGCAGGGCTGTGCGGCAAGGCGTTGCCGTAATTGCCGAACCGGCAATTTCGGCAATATTTTAAAATTGGGCAATGTTTATTTTAACAATATGTTGAGGGTTTAATCACGATTGCCATTGTCTTTTATGTTGTCGATCGTTGTTTCAGTTTGTGCAATAATGTTTATGGGGAAAATTGCCGAAATTGCAGTATTTGAAGAAAATATTTGTTTTCGGCAATTGCCGATTTGCCGAAAATATGCCTTGCCGCACGGCCCTGATATGCATATTAAAAGCATACACTCCGAGTTAATTTGACTCTCCGCTCTGACCACGCTCTCTCGCATGCAAAGAAAGCGAGAGCGCATTGTCAGAGCGGAGTTTCAATTTCACTGCTCACCTCGCGTCCGTTCTGCACAATGGTAAAGGCACGATCGACGAATCTGAAATGGTAGATCAGTAACCCACTGAATCAATCAATAAAAGGGAATATCAAAGAACTTCAAGTGCGGCATTGGTTCCCAAATTTTTAGACTAACCGCGAGTAAAAATAGTCAAAAATTCAATCAATCAATGTATGGCCTAATTTTTACGGGTGGTTATCATTGATCAATAAACAGGCACCGAATCAATCGATAACCTTAAAAATAGACAAAATTCTCAAGAACACGGTCAATTTATGGTCCAATTTTGCAAATTTTTGCGGATGGGTCCATCCTACGGGATAATAAAACAGGAAACAACACTGATCAATAAACATAAAATCAATCGATAGCCAACCTGAGCTTCTCGGCCTCTTCCGTGCACTCCTCCACCAGTCCGAAGGTGGCATCGAATAGATGCATCCACAGGAGCAATTGATCCGCACATTCGATCCTTAATCGTAAAGTTATCTATTTACTAGATTTCGAACAAATTTGACAAATATGAGATAAAGATGAAACAGCGATCCACCATGTAAAGGAGGAAAAGGTAAATTTAAATCCCGCTATTCCAGGTACTCAAAGTCTTGAGCAAGATCACTGCTAAGCCATAATTTTACGACTATGATATGACTATGATATATGATAGAATAAAAAATATCGTTTTAGCATCAGGCGATTCATTTTATTTGCTGAATAATATATAAATATTATTATATAATGATAGAATATGGGCCAGTCATCTTGATTAACAAAAAAACAAATCAAACAGATCACTACCAATAATAATGATACTAGCGAAACAGAAAAGCAATTTGTAGTTGCGGCCACCTTCTCCCCACGTGGGGAAGTGAGAGATTGGGCGAAACGAATCCAATGACTACGCTACTACACGCTTCCGCATATGCGCGCATTGCGCTCTTCTTTGTTTCATGATTTAACAAAACTGCTATAGTCATTGGATTCGTTTCGCCCAATCTCTCACTTTTCTTTCTTCTTTATCGTAAAGCAAACTTAGAGTTATGTTCTGTTATAATACATACGTTTAACGTTGTTGCCGTTATGGCATTAATACGCGCCCGAAAGTAGCACTCTTTCCTCTAGCGGCTTACGTATAAGGTGGTTCGTACCAGTTACAACGCACAGTATTCTGGTCCAAGCCATTTTTCTTCCAAAGCAAGACAAAGGAGAGACCATTGTATTCGAGAGAGTTTGTATGTTGAGCGGTCGTTCTTGCTTTGAAAGTCATGAGAACGCTGTGAACGTTGAAGGATGGACGACTTCTTTGTGGAAGCTCCTGTGCGAGGATAGCAGATAGAGAAGGGAACATGCGAAATGCATAAGAATATAAGTACAAGGTAAAGATCAAAAATCAAAGATCATCTTTAAAAGGGTAAAAAAGGAGAAGCGATGAGAAAAGCAAATGAAGGGAATGAAAATGAGTCCACCTAATAAATTACTATCATATTCAAATTGAAAAGAAGGTCAAGACAATAATAGAGGGATAGTGCCCAAATCGACTCCGCAAAGATACAGTATATCACAATACATTTTTTACATGTTAAATTTTACCAGCGTTTCTTTAATGTATACATCTCTTAGAGATGAAGAAAAAAAACTTGCGAGCAAACAAGATATTGGCCGAGTTTGAAGCGCAAAGTATTGGTGAGATATCATGATCAGTGTTAAAGGGACCGAAACCTTTGTCAATCTCTTGTCTCTTCAACGCTCTACACTCGTTGCTAAAGAGCAGAGAAATAGTGTGCGCAATGAAGAGACCGTTGACAAAGGTCCCTTTAAACAGTATTGAGCGTTAAATTTGGCAAAAGAGTCGTGGAGGTATGGGGAATCGAACCCCAGACTTCTCGCATGCAAAGCGAGCGCTCTACCCCTGAGCTATACCCCCGATGCAAGGGTTCCTCTCATAGTTGTGATATTTATTTTTTCCCCGACATATTTATTCAATCGCACACTGTATTTCAACTAAAGTACATTTGACGCAGCGCTTATTTTGCCGCGCTAGTCTATAACCACACTACCAATGAAAAAAATGTCGTTTCGGCCGGAAACATCAGTAAACACGTGTTTCAAGTACACGCGTGAAGGGCTTTATATAATATTCCGGAGAAGAAATCCCATTTCCAAAGGCATTTGCATTCCGTTCTTATCTGTAGTTCATTCACAAAAATATGTAAATTGTGTAAAGGGGCGGAGCCTCAATTGCGAACATTGCCATTTATCACATCAGAACAATCAATCAATAAATCAATAAATTCACAATCGAAAACAAACGGATAAGTTCTTATAGTCTGTTTTGCATGCATTTGCATATTTCCTCGAAAATGTCTCATAGAAATAATAAAGGCACGAAAAAAACATAATTTTAAAATCTATTTGAGATGAACTGTCAACAAACACAACAACGATTAATACTTAATAGAAGAAGTTGGGCACACACAGAGAAAAAGTGTAACTTACAGCACATAAGACCTGTGAAGTGTTATATTTAACACTTTTTCGGTGTTAAAATAGCTTAAAAAGTGTTAAATGTAACACTTCACAGGTCTTATGTGCTGTGGGTTACACCTGTTTTCTCTGTGTGAAGGTGAAATATAAGTGGGACGGACTGTAATATTTTTGTTGGCACACTGAGAAACAGCTATCTATGTTCAGTGTGCGTTAAAGATTGCGAAAAGAAAAGAAAATCTCTTTTTTTTCGACAAAAAACCGGGGCGCACCACAATACAAAGACCATCACAGAGTAGGAGGACAACAAGAGATGATTACGGTGTGAGACGGGTTACGGTAAGGGGACGAGGGAAATATAGGTGGGATACTGTAGATATAGGTGGGATACTGTAGCAAGAAAGTACATGGCAATTACTGGAAAGGGGCGGGGCGACATTGAAGGAGGGAGGGTAACAACACCCACAAACGTTATATAGGACAGACGAATATCTACTACTCTAAACAAAATCTAGGATAATCAAGGAGAAAAACACAATTTTAAAACATATATTTTATAGAAAAAAAACATTGTGCGATAAATATCATGCTAGTATAGATATCATTGACAGAGGACATATTATTGATTAATTCTTACAGTATGACGGGGGAACGGAGGTGATAGTACAAGAGCAAAAATAATAGATAGATCAATCAATAATCATTGGTAATCAATCGATAATCAGAGTGAATCAATCGATATTCAGGGTATATCAATCAATAATCAGGCGACGAGACACTGCTTGAGTTCGTCGATAGACGAAAGGTACGAGCGCACAATGATATCGTCCACTTCCTTTTTCTCTGACAACATCAGGGCGGCCCATTCCTGATTATTGATTTGTTTATTTATTGTACAATTAAAATATTTATTTAAATCAATAAATGAGTGCGCGGAGCCCGAGCTAGCTAGTGCGTTCAATTGAATTTATCTATGAGTAAGACTAACAGAGTAAAAGAGTGTACAGTGCAGGCCAATAAGACATCAGATTTTGGGTTTTCAGTTTGTTTGAACATATTAAATATGATGAGAAACGTTTGATAGCGATCAAAGATATGACTGAAAACAAAAAATATCATAGAATATTGGCAAGTTCAATACCGCAGTAATAACAAATCAAACAAATCAATACCAATATTCATCAAAATAGCGAAACAGGAAAGCAACTTGTAGTAGCGATCACCTGTCCTCCAAGCTCCCTACTACACTCTACTTTGTTTCACCATATTAATGCCCTTCGTAATGCACTGTTACATTTGCCTTACGTGTCTACGCCGCAACCCCCTCCGTCGCGTCGGACAGGCGGCGGAGGGGGTTACGGCGTAGATACGTAAGGCAAATGTAACAGTGCATAAGCAGTCTAGTAAACCGGCAAATTCATATGTTGCATACTAGATTCCGAACAAATTTGGCACATTTGGGATAAAGATGAAACGCAAATCCATCTTGTAAGGGGACAAGGTAAAGGAGCATCCCCCCGTTATTCAAGGCACACAAAGTCCTGCTGAAGATCATTACTAGGCCAGAGATAGTTATTATTTATACATAGTACAGAGATATTAGGTTGAGTCATAAGTCTTGTCGCATTTTGGAGGGGTATGTTTGTGCTATCATTGCTCAGTCGTACGTTATCAATTACCCCGTCCGTTCTGGCAGTAAATAAGTCACTACTACTACTCTTTGAGCGTAGTAGCGAATTGTACCTACACTGAGTCTAGTAGCTTAAATGCCTCGTCAATTCGTTCCCAGTTTTGTGCACATGTGGCACGTCACGTTGTTCTTCTTCCTATTCGAGCTCAAACCTCCCGATGTCCACACCCGTATGGCGGTAGTATACAACTCTAATGCCCCTAGTACGCGCACTGTGCAACATTGGTTCAAACGCTTCGAAGAAGGGAGTACGATGTCGAAGGTCCGAACGGTCCCCGAGCTGTACTTGGACGTGCTGGAGCATCACGTCCAAGCGGACCCCTATGATACCACCCGTGATATGGCGACAAGTCTTGGGGTAAGGCAACCCACCATCGTTGGTTGCCTACAAGATCTTGGCAAGGTCCAGAATTTGGATCGATGATTACTCCACCAACTGTCGGACAAGCAGAAGGATAACCGTGCGGACCAGTGTCTAAATCTAATTTCGTACGCTCGTACAACGGCTTGGATCGACGGAATCATGACTGGAGATGAAAAGTGGATCCTTTACGACAACGTAGTCCTCCCGGCTTAGTGGGTCGATCGAGATGAGCAGCCCAATTCCATCGCCAAATTCGAACTTCACCAGAAGAAGAGCATATTGTCTGTGTGGTGGTGCAGAGGGGTGTGGTGTATTGGGAGCTGTTCCCACAGGGGTCGACTATTACCGCCGCGAAATACTCTCGCCAACTACAGACCCTGAGGTCTAATAAGGTCCCCTCCGTTCCCTGGGTGAGCGACCGGATTCACTTCCGGCACGACAACGCCCAACCCCATGTGGCAAGGACGACCAAAAAGGTCCTGTTGGACTTTGACTGGCACGTTGTCCCCCACCCGCCGTACTCGCCCGACTTTCTAGCGATTACCGCTTGTTTTCCGATACGCAGCGCGCTCTCGGGGGAGTACAGTTCAACAACACGGAGGGGGCAAACGCATGAAAAGGCCGATTCTAAAGAATTACAGAAAACTCAAAACTAGAAAGTGCGACGTAAGTGTTTTCGTGATAGAAGCCTCTACGAAATAAATTTTCGATTTTAAAAATAAAATTTTCCGCTAACGCAGTTTTAATGTTTATCGCTATTTTTATCAATAATTGATTATTATTTATTCTTTTCAGACATACATTTTCATACCCTCACAGAGTGACGATTGACCCACTAAATACGGCTCATTTCAGGGCCGACCCACTATGTAAAGCTCATTTTTTATGTGAAATATTACAATTTAAGCGAAAAATAACGATTTTTCTAAATCGACCCACTATGTAAAAATAATTCGGTGATGGCACCGAAAACGTATGTTTTCAGAGCAGTTTATAAAATCTTGCACTACTTGCCACCATTCCGCCGTTTAGTGGAACAAATAACTGGCCCGCCCCAGTGATTTTTTTAAAATCTTATTTAATTAAAAAATGTTTAGCGCATATTCGTAATTGTGTTTATTTGCATTTGGCCTGCCATTGGCGGCTTTACTGCCGCAGCGCGTGGAATATTTTTGAAACACTCGCCACCCATGAGATCGTGAACAACCAGAGGAAGATCAAAATCTGGCTGACCAACTACTTTGCCTCTTAACAGCAGTCCTTCTGGGAGCGCTGCATCCACAAGCTACCCGAACTTTGGAGGAAGTGTGTCGACGCAGATGGCGCTTACTTTGATTGATTTGCTTATGTCGAGATAAAAATATTTCAATTTGTTTAAAGGGCTAAAAAGCGACAAGACTTATGACTCAACCTAATAGATATTTCATGGAAAACTTTTTTTTTAAATAAATAAATGTTGTAAACTTACAACATTCCAGAATCCCTCATCGGTCGCCGGGAAGCACTCCTCCATGCGCTGCTCTACCTGCAACATCGATTCAATCAATATTGTACAACAATCCATCAATATATTTTTTAAAGTAAAATTCGTTGTGACAGAGCGGTACGGTAGCTCCCATTAATATTATACACAAATGTACAGATAGATTATATAAAATGGGTGGAGGACAGGTTAGCAGGGGACATTTGAGCAGCAGTTGAAAGGGGACAGTTGAGCAAAGGAGAGTAGAGCAATGGCCAGATGAGCATTGCACATAACAGCAGTGGACGTTTGAGCAATGGCTTCTCTGAACTTGGACACTTGAGCAGCCGCTCGCTAAGGCCTCCCTGAACTTGGACACTTGAGCAGCCGCTCGCTATGGTTTCTCTGATCTTGGACACTTGAGCAGCGGTTTTTTCCCCTCATGTCGCAGCCTATGAATGGCCCCATCTTTAATTTCGGGCACTTTTATTCCGTCTTATTAGTCGATTTGTTTCACCCTTGTCGGAACAACAACACTACAAATGATCAATAAACGAGAAAATCGATATTCCCACCGTACCTCAGCCTTCTTCAGGCGCTGCTTCGCGGTGAGATCGCCCACCAGACGGAACTCGATGATTCTAGCGATTTGACGACAGAACGCGATCGATTGCAGGGCACGAGAGGCGAATCTTGAAACGAAGTAAGAGATTACAGTAGTCTATTATTGATTGACATGATGATGCAACTTCAATCAATTTGATAATTTCCAATAATTTAAAGGTGGTGTCCGGGCAATATTTTCGTGAACAAACTGTGAAGACAGAAAGATAGCAAAAGTTATTCTGCACACCTTACATAAATTAGTTTATGCTAATTTAGCTTATTGATCGCTAGAATCATGAATGAATCCATGCTTGATGTACAGGCAAAGGCGCGAAATTTTGAAAATAGGAAAGTTCAGCAATAGGTTTCGAACCCGCGACGTTACGCTTACTAGTGAGCACTTTTACCACTGCGCTATGGGATTGATGAATGGTTGTGCTAATTTCTTGCATATAAGTTGTCCCTTGTATTTAAAATGCGTTCTCGGTAAGAATGCAGTGAACGGGATGGAAGATGGCACAGTTGGTGAAAATCGTTTCTATGCGCTCAAACTTCACAGATGGAGTGCCTAGGGGTGGGATACACTTCAGCCAAAAAATTGGACTCCAAATGTGATCTTTGATCTTTGATCTTGCGAAAAATAAAGTTGAGATTTTCCTATCTTTTTATATACCATTCGAAAGAGCGCAAAAAGTTATGCTAGAATATTAATTTTCAGAGCTGCAGAACTAGTATAGCTCCCGTAATGTGCGAAAAACCAATTTTTTTGGACGTTTTGAATCTTTAAAAAAATGAATCAGCACTTTACAATAATCTCCGGGGAATTCCACTGACGCTATCTTGTAGCAAATTTCATGTAGAATTTAATAAAAATTAATTGAGAAAAATCGATTTTGTCGGAATATCACTTTTAAGCCAACGCTATCGCCCGATCGAGCTCATTTTCCTAGGGTGGGTTCGAACCCCACCCCAGGACAATGTTTTTTGCTGATTTTTCGCTGGCTTTCCAATGCTGCCCAAGGCTTTTGCCAATGTGTATGATCTTAAGAAAGTGGTTTTATTGACATATTTAGCTGATAAATTATGCAAATGACGAGTTCTTGACTATACTATAAAGTCACGATCGCTGAATAGCTCGAGATATTTACTTAATTCTATAAAATGATAGGGCACGTCTGTCTGTTTGTTTGTGTGTCCGTCACACGCCTCTTTATCCTTTAGGATTGTTTAGAAACACTACATCGGGCATGCAAATGTACGACTCTGTCGTATGACAGTTACCTGGTTGATCATGCCAGCGGTGATATGCTCAGATAAGATTAAGCCATGCATGCCTGCGATCAAGCCTCATTTGGGGGCAATTAGTACGGTTCCAGATTCGGACAAGCTCAACCAATCGATGCTCACGTTTGAAAGAGGGTAAGAGAGAGAAAAATTGGGTAGGACTGATTGGTTATAGGAGAAAGAAACGATAGGAGCTCTCTAGGGGAGAAGGAAGGGTCGGAGATAAGAGAGAGAGATAAGTTCCACTTTATTCTGGTGCAGACATTGCAAATCCTCATCAATTTGCTCGTCCATCTCATCTTAAGAGGCCTGTTCCCTAAGACTCGATCATATTCGACCACCCCCGGACACGTGCGCTAGCAACGAGAACTGGGAGTCCATACTTGGGTGTTAGGAGTGTCATCGGCCCTTATTACACAAAACAGCTGAAATTTCCTGTTTGTGCCCTCAGGCTATTAGAAAAATTAATTTCAAAAATAATATTTTAAAAATCATAATTTCTCAAATTGTTGAGATGAAGTCTAAATACCATTTGCGATGCGTTTAGGGTGCACAGTGCTTGCTAATTCACTATTAGCATCGAATGTGCGTTGATTCCTAAACCACTTTTTTGACTCAAAACTGTGGTTTTCCGGACAAATCATCGATTTTTGTAGCCGCTGACAAACATTTCCGACCAGGTATTGTAGCCTAAGAAATTCTGCATCGATTTCACTTAAAACTAGGTTCTTCCCGTTAGACCATTTTTGCGAATTTTTCTCTCGAACTTCCGTCATAGATGGTTTTCCCGAACAAATGCTGTATTTTCGAAACGATTGGCGCGGAATTGATGTCTACCCAAAGTTTAGAGGTGAGACGAGTAAAATGACACAAGAAGCGAATCACTTGGATCAATTTGAAAATTTCGATTTTCATGACCCGGGGGTCATGGTCCGAAAATTTCAAAATTTCTCAAGTTTGAAATGTTTTCATTTATGTGGCTTATTGTGAAGTACTAATGATGTGAATAATATTCAGCCAATGCTTAATGGCTGATCTCTCCTTTCAACCATTTTTCGAAAATTTTTATTCTGATTGCGTGCGAAAAATCAGAATTGTGTTTGAATCAGTTTCCAACTTGCTTTCTGTAGCATTCTGTCAAAGTACTTTACAATGTACATAATCAATATGAAAATCCTTTACTTTCGAAAATTCATTTTTTTTGCTATGACCCCCGGGTCATGGAAATCGATTTTTCAAAAGTGAGCCGGATGCCGGGATTTAAGTTCTACTATGTTTATTCATCATGAAACTTCACATTGTCGTTGTCATTTGCTCATTGTCGCAGCATTCGAGTCGACAAACTGCAATAATTCAGAAATTTGCCGTGAAAGTAGGCACTCAAATTGAATTTTTTTGAATTTTCGAAAATAAACGACTGATTAAAACACAATTCTGATTTTCCGCACGCAATCAGAAAGAAAATTTTCAAAAAAATGGTTGAAAGGAGAGATCAGCCATTAAGCATTGGCTGAATATTATTCACATCATCACGTTAGTTCAGCCTCTGTAATAGCGGGGCAGCAAGGAACTAAGCGAGAATACCTTTTTCCTGAGTTGCATGAGATATAAGGAGGGCGCGGCGGATGCCAGGCGGGTTTGGTGGGCTGCATTAGAGAGGGTGTGCGTGCGAGAAGACATCTTATGATTTTCTCTGTTGCACTCTCCGCCGCGCTACCAAACCTGTCTGAGGTGCGCCGCTCTTGCTAATGAACTATCGTCTCATTATTGCGAAAACACACCAAACCGCACACTACAGTGTACGTAAAGTGGCCTGAGCATCTCTGTTACCCCGCTATTCCCATCTCTTTCGCATTTTGAAGTAATGTGTCATTAGTACTTCACAATAAGCCGCATAAATGAAAACATTTCAAACTTGAGAAATTTTCCCCCGGGTCATGAAAATCGAAATTTTCAAATTGATCCAAGTGATTCGCTTCTTGTGTCATTTTACTCGTCTCACCTCTAAACTTTGGGTAGACATCAATTCCGCGCCAATCGTTTCGAAAATACAGCGTTTGTTCGGGAAAACCATCCATGACGGAAGTTCGAGCGAAAAATTCGCAAAAATGGTCTAACGGGAAGAACCTAGTTTTAAGTGAAATCGATGCAGAATTTCTTAGGCTACAATACCTGGTCGGAAATGTTTGTCAGCGGCTACAAAAATCGATGATTTGTCCGGGAAAACCACAATTTTAAGTCAAAAAAGTGGTTTAGGAATCAACGCACATTCGATGCTAATAGTGAATTAGCAAGCACTGTGCACCCTAAACGCATCGCAAATGGTATTTAGACTTCATCTCAACAATTTGAGAAATTATGATTTTTAAAAGTTTATTTTTGAAATTAATTTTTCTAATAGCCTGAGGGCACAAACAGGAAATTTCAGCTGCTTTGTGTAATAAGGGCCGATGACACTCCTAACACCCAAGTATGGACTCCCAGTTCTCGTTGCTAGCGCACGTGTCCGGGGGGTGGTCGAGTCTTAATGGCCATCTCTCTTAATCTTTATCATAGTCATCTTCGTCGTTGGCATTATCAAATACATCTTCTTCATCCTCGACCCCCATTTCTACGCTCCATTCATCGTCCTCTCTTATCAGTTTATTTTCAAATAAGACATTACGATTGCTCAGATGGTATTCTTCGGAGTCGTCACTATTGCTTAGTGACCTCTTCATCCGACTTTCTGCCTTCTTCTGTTACGCACTTATTTTCGATTTTCTCTTCTTAGTTGCAGCAGCTCTGTCCGCCTTGATGTGCGAATACATCCGTATCTTCAGCGTCTCTCTGCAAATATCGCCGTCCAACAACGACAAGCACACAAATTCTGTAATCTTTCGATCCTCAGTTTTCCACAATTTGGCACGGTGATGTTCTGCACCAGAAGAAGGTGGAACTTATGTCTCTCTCTTATCTCCGACCCTTCCTTCTCCCCCTAGAGAGCTCCTATCGTTTCTTTCTCCTATAACCAATCACAGTCCTACCCAATTTTTCTCTCTCTTACCCTCTTTCAAACGTGAGCATCGATTGGTTGAGCTTGTCCGAATCTGGAACCGTACTAATGGTTTGCCCCCAAATGAGGCTTGATCGCAGGCATGCATGGCTTAATCTTATCTGAGCATATCACCGCTGGCAGGATCAACCAGGTAACTGTCATACGACAGAGTCGTACATTTGCATGCCCGATGCAGTGTTTCTAAACAATCCTAAAGGAATCCTAAAGGATAAAGAGGCGTGTGACGGACACACAAACAAACAAACAAACAGACAGACGTGCCCTATCATTTTATAGAATTAAGTAACTATCTCGAGCTATTCAGCGATCGTGACTTTATAGTATAGTCAAGAACTCGTCATTTGCATAATTTATCAGCTAAATATGTCAATAAAACCACTTTCTTAAGATCATACACATTGGCAAAAGCCTTGGGCAGCATTGGAAAGCCAGCGAAAAATCAGCAAAAAACATTGTCCTGGGGTGGGGTTCGAACCCACCCTAGGAAAATGAGCTCGATCGGGCGATAGCGTTGGCTTAAAAGTGATATTCCGACAAAATCGATTTTTCTCAATTAATTTTTATTATATTCTACATGAAATTTGCTACAAGATAGCGTCAGTGGAATTCCCCGGAGATTATTGTAAAGTGCTGATTCATTTTTTTAAAGATTCAAAACGTTCAAAAAAATTGGTTTTTCGCACATTACGGGAGCTTTGCTAGATCTACAGCTCTGAAAATTTATATTCTAGCATAACTTTTTGCGCTCTTTCGAATGGTATATAACAAAATAGAAAAATCTCAACTTTATTTTTCGCGAGATCAAAGATCAAAGATCACATTTGGAGTCCAATTTTTTGGCTGAAGTGTATCCCACCCCTAGGCACTCCATCTGTGAAGTTTGAGCGCATAGAAACGATTTTCACCAACTGTGCCACTTTGCTTGCCGTCTTAGCGAGAACGCCTTTTAAGCAGTATTTTTTTAACATTGTTTCGATATATTAGCATGGTTTTCCTTACGGACCATGTCTGTCGATAGATAAATCAATAAATAAATATAGCATTACCTGAGAGCAATCGAGACGGGGAGTACGGTATTGGCCTTGGACGGATTATCGATCGACGACTTCACCGATGCGAGCAGATCTGCAATAATGTTAGTTAGATTGCTCATCTATTTAATATTATATTATATGATATATTATTATTAGTAGTAGTATTAGCATTATTATTATTATTTGAAGCTTTAATTGTTTCCCAGGCCGATACGAGACTGAACGGAAACTTTCATCACGACAATTTAAAGTGGAAACCGTGAAACGCAAAACTGCCATGCTAGTTACTACCATTCTATCAAAGAACTAGACGAGTGGCAAAACGTTTCACAAAAAATAACCAAAATTGTGTCAGCGCCACGTAAAAACATAAGAAAGGTAGGAATAAGAAGGTTGTCAAAAATCAAAATGATTGCCCTTTCAGTTTTGCACGTTCTCTCGTACTCTCTCGTCAGGCATAGAAAACATAGGAAAAAAGAGAGAGCGTCCAAAAGGGAGAGGGCTAATTTGCCAAAATAGCATAGGTGAGCACGTAGGGGGAAAGGCTATACGCAAACCGGGGGAAAGGGGGAGGCAAGGCTGTGCGCATGGTTATTTTTTGCAGATTTCACTGGAAACTTTCCAATTTTTTGGAGGTAAAGCTACGCGCGCAAAAAAAAATTCGTTTTCACGCACCCACATTTGCAGGTTAAAGAAATACTCTAAATCCCCACCTCCAAACATCTTCTCCATCTCCTCCCCACCTCCAAACATCTTCCCCATCTCCTCCCCACTCGGGAATACCGCCCGTTCCTACCTTATACCCACCTCCAAACATCTTCCCCATCTCCTCCCCACTCGGGAATACCGCCCATTCCGTGCACAAACTGGGCAATATCATGTTATTTCAATGACACTGACAAGGACCAAGACAATGACAGAGGCAATGACGGTACTGTATAACTCTTTTTTTTAAATGATAATAATATTTTGATTAGTCAAACTCTATGCAATGCATAGATCTTCACTCTCGATGATAACTACCGTAACCCACCTTAGCCTGCTCCTCAGGATACGTCGCCAGACAGTGCTCAATGTGCTCGTTCAAGCTCTTCAGATGCGCTCTGAATCGTCAATCAATAAACTACCGTACACCAATCAAATCAATCAATCGATAACTACCGTACCCAACAACTTCGGCAGATCCTCGGGCAATGCTCGCAGCGACTCGCATGATCAGATGACGTGTATGAGAGATGTCAATCTGCAAGATGTCATGCATAGTTCGAAAAGTATGTTACAAAGTACCAAGCCTGACCGCATTTTGAGCAAAAAACTCGCAAAAATCGAAAAACCTGACCGGATTTTAATCCAAATTAGCCAAAAATAGAAAAACATAACCGGATTTTGAAAACCGATAACCTAGCTATTCGACCTATGTTGTCATGTAAAAAGTCAGTTGTCGATAGTCCTATCGCGTGCAAGCTACCGTACAATCTCATCCTTGGAGTGCGGCGCGAACTCCTTGATCTCCTCGGTGACGTCAGCGTCGCCCGGTGGGAAGATGGTGTAGTCGCGATTGTCCGACAGCGATTCCCAATCTAAACAACAACAGGAAAATACCGTAATCGCTACCTACCGTACCGTAATCTACAGCTACCGTAATCGTCAATACCCTCCTCTACAGTATCCTCTACAGTATCCTATACAGCAATTCTACAGTATCCTCCTCTATATTATCATATACAGTAATTCTATAGTACCCTCCTCTACAGTATCCTATACACCAATTCTACAGTACCCTCATCTACAGTATAATATACAGCAATTCCACAGTACCCCCCCCCCAAATCTCACCAATCGGCTCACTGTCGCCCTTCATGATCGCGACGACGTTTTCGATGATCTTGAGCGAGAAGGCAGACGAGATCCAACGGTTGGAAGTGTCTGCGGCCATTGCCAGTGTGTGTATGTTGGGTAAATCAATCAGGGTGCGCTCCAAGGATACGGTAGGATACGGTATCCACGAGGAGGAGTACCGTACTCTACCGTACCACACAATACTCCTATAGTACACTCTCACTCCATAGGTCGAAAAGTATGGTGCAAAGTACCAAGCCTGACCTGATTTTGAGCCAAATTTGCAAAAATCGAAAAACCTGACCGGATTTTGAAAACCGATAACCTAGCTATTCGACCTACTCCGCATTTTTAGGGGGGCCAATAATTTGGTCGAGAGTGAAAAGTTGAGCCATTATTTTGGTGGTTGAGCCAATAATTTGGTTCGAAGTGGGGCTATTATTTTAGTCGCAAAGTTGAGCTAAACTTTTGGCTTAAATAATGGCCCCACTACGGTATGTCGAGCCGTTTCACTGAGAGCCGTAGAATAGCTCAGCGTGTACAGGCGATGTTTGCTAATACTGTTCGTGTTAGGTCATGTCGGCATACTCGCCATGGAGGTTTTTCAACTAAATAATGTTGTCTTCGTTGCATTTCTTGTTTATATTCTACTTCTCAAAGTATTTTACTAGTTGACTAGACTGTTGCTGTTTTCGTTCCTTCATTGGCTGTGCTCACTAATTGTTGTTTTTCTTTAATTTAATTTATTACAAGGATATCTCTGCTCGATCAAGATGAACTCTTCTCCATTCGCCTTTGCTAGGACGGTAAGTGCCTTTGTATTTATGTGAAATCAAGAGTATTTAAGTTATCATAAATTCTTTAAGTGTTTAAGTCTTTTAAGTCAAAAGACTAAGTGTTTGGGTTGAGGTGCAGCGTTGTCCTCCGAAGATCATTATTTCGTCACAGCGCGAAGAACCGCACGACGAACGGCTGTAGTATCAGTCACTACTCAACTCTGTCTCCCAACCCGGTGAGTATGAATATCAAGATTTACATGAGCTTGACAAACCGCTTTTCGAAAGCCCTTCACTTTTGCTCTTGGGACGTCATAGAACAGAAGTGGAGGGTTTTGATACAATAATGATTTGTCATGGATACAATTGTGCGCGGTGCGGTTTTCTTCTATCTTTTCTGAAATCGCCGCACGAAAATTTCACCATTATCTGCTTTTTGATGATTTGATTGTCGATTACCGTATAATTGCAGGTACACCATCATATTCCTTCTGGGTACCGTACTTAGTATTCTTCGAGGTCTGGCGAGTCCTTATCTACCAGCGTCCTTCCAAGAATCAGCTATCTCTGCAGGTAGATCACGAAACCCCTTTGTTTGACAATTTAATGCCTGAAGCGTAGACTGAAGTGTTTACCAAAAACCCACTTACGCACCTCTATTGGCGAACTCTTTGCTAACGTTCATATGTAATTATTGATTGATTTTTTTATCGATTGATTTGCGATCGTTAATTTCGTCATGTTGCAGCTTCTCAATCAATTCATTGTTCGCTACAACGCCGAGTAACACTGGATATGTGCAGAAGTTGGATCTGAAGAACGACCCACCAAGCAGCTTTTCGCTCTGTAAGTTTAATTATCGATTGATTGATGACTTGATTAATGCCCGTTTCCCTGGTGTCTGCGTAAAGCTGCGTTGTCATGCATTTTCCACAATCTATTGTTTTGCGAATTATAAACTTACCCTAAATTAGAACAAAACTGACCCGATCTACATCTCAAGTACTCGGAACTGACCCGAAATGGGGGTGATTCTTACTAATCTCGGTCTCCCTGTTCCTAGATGGGTTTCAAGACTATTATTTGTCATCTAATTACGTACATAGATATTTCGGTGAATGATAACTGCTGTTAACACGCGTTCTTGGAGTGGTCATGAAAAATACTGTCGCCTGAATACGACACTGCGCGTTTGTTGACCAATCATGTTTGCAAAACGAAAAGTGCTATCTGGAATTTTCTTATTTCTCAATATACTCCACTTTTTATCCAAATCTAACAACACGAGTTAATATGTCAAGTTAATGAAGAGATGGTAGATAAATCCGGGAAAGGAAGTCGTGAAGGTGTTCTTAAAATGTAGGAAAATAAGAAAGTAAAATAAACACGCATCATTTTATCATTGCAGAGGCCGTTTGAGCGTATTAAGTATTAGTTTCGTGAAGAAGGATCAATAGGAATCGATCGAATGAGGTGGTATTTATAATATACTAATGTTGTTTTGTTCCGATTATTGATATGCGCTTTCTTGTTAATAGATTCTTAACATTATATTAGCCAGAATTGATTTTCGAAAATATAATTTAAAGTATTTAACCAATCTTTTCCGAACGAAAATCGAGCATTTTCCGCATTTTCCAAGTGCTTCACACTGCTCAAGAAAATATGTGAGACGAATTATCATTAGAAACATGTTGATGTTATTGATTCTATTGTTTTAAGGAAATCTCAATTCGTCGATACGAAGTATCTCGCTGCTCTCATGTGAAGCCAACGATAACAAGAATCAGACGACGACACTCGAACGAGCTGAAGAAGTTTATCGCAAGACCATTTAATGTTAATTACTCGTTTCATTTGCATTTTCATGTTGTTATTGCTATGTAAATATTGTTTGTTCTGAGGATAAAGAAGTTAATTGATGTATAACTCAAAAAAATGTGTAATAAAGATAAATGGAACTGGAATAAAATAAGCAAATAAAGGGCTAAACTTTTAGTGGTCGAGCCAAATTATTGGACCCACTTGAAAAGTTGAGCTATTAATTTGGACTAAAGTTTAGCGAAAAGTATAGTGGGGCCATTATTACGACCAAATTATTGGCCCCACTTGAAAAGTTGAGCCATTAATTGGGACTAAAGTTTAGCGAAAAGTTTAGTGGGGCCATTATTTTGACCAAATTAATGGCTCAACTTTTCAAGTGGGGCTTGTCTGGTAGCCTAATTCGAGACTCAACTTCTGACAAATTATTGGCCCCACTTTGACCAAATTATTGGCCCCCCTAAAAATGCGGAGTATGTCTCACTCTCTCTTAGTTTTCTTGTATTCGATAGTTTTCGAGGAAGTCACTTCTTAACCATTCATCAAAGACCAAAGACCAAAGGTCAAAAATCAAAGATCATTCATCCCCACTCACCATAATACTCATTCTCGCCGTTCTTGTACGCCGTGATGAGACACTCGCTGATGTGAACACGAGACATATTGATTGATTTGCTGATAGATATTATCGATTGATTGATCGATATTATTGATTAATTGATCGATATTATCGATTTATTGATTGATCGATAAATCGATCACGAGTCTGGCCTCATCTTCTATCAATAGACTGTCATACGCGAACAAAATAGGTCTGTCGGAGGGTTACCAACGTATGATGTTGCAGGGAAGGCAAAATCTTATGAACAATATACAACAATTGATCGATAAATCGATAATACCTCTCGTTCGGCGAGATCGTAGAATTCGTCCAGACCAGTGTAGTGCACTGCAGCCTGCAATTAATTTAGTAAGTAAATCAATGTGCAGGAACAAAGCTTTTAAATAATAATGTGCTTCATGGTGTTTCTGCCGCTACGTCTGCAATGCGAAGAGACCAACTTAACATAAGAATACAGACATACCCCAACCAACCCAAGTCCCAATGACCCAATTTCAATGACCCAATGAGTCACCAGGCAATTTCCAGTTTCACATCCTAGGCAAAGCATTGTGAGTCTAGCTAAATCCGATATCAAGCTCAATAGGTATGAACTACACCGCTATCAACTTACAAACTGAATATGCCCGCCCAGCTCGGCAGCGTGGAATCCGAGATGGCCGAGCGAGTCACGCTGCACCATCTTGATATCCAGCAGCTCCGACAGCTGTCGCATGTGACCCGGGCAGCCTGCAAAACATTTCTTTATCATTTTTTTTCTTTAAAATGAATAGTACAATTGCAGCATACGATATATGCAAAAACAATTGTAGTGTACAAAGCCATCATACAGTATACCGTCAAAAAGAATCGATATTTATTTCAAAACGTAATAACTTTTATCGTTTTTGAGTTACATGCCCCGAAATTTCTGCAGGTAATTTATCCAGAAATTATGCGTGATATATGCCTCGTTGCACCAAAATAAATTGTAGATGAACATTTGCTGCATGATGATTACGCAACTCGGTGGAACGATTTTTCCAGATGATCTTACTAACTGCGCATAGGCCCCACTGACACTGTATAGCTAAAGTTTCAAATTTTAGGTCTGTGCGATTTGTTTTTGAAGTTCAGCATCTTTTCAAGGAGTTCAATTGCTCATCAATTGTCACCCAGCTGATTTCACGTTCCACATCATCAATATCTCCTCCCCATATATTTCAGCAATAGTATATTTACGTGCACCCAACACCCCCTCAAAACATTATAAGAGAGGAATCGCCAGAGGTTCGACCACCCCCCGGACATAGAAATTTCGACTCCCTGAAAAATTCAGATTAAGTACTTTGAACGATGCTCTATCGAACTGCGTTGGCCGAATTTGCATATCTGCTCTTATTTTCGAGTTACGGTAGGTCAAAGATGGCAGGTACGGTATTTTTGGCTCGAGTGTGTCAGAAAAAATATCATAACTCCGTTCAAAATAATGATAGACAATTTTCCAAAAAAAGCATCGAAAGAGGAGATCTTGGGCAACATTTCCCAGTTGATGACGTCATTTGTCGACCATGCGCCGGTGCGGGGCGGTCGGTTTTATGAAAAAGTGACGTAACTTTCCTAATCGGAAAAAGTGCACTTTTCTTCTATGCGCGTTTTGTTGTACCCATATGTGTCTAAAAATGACCCAAGTTTCGGAGGATTTGAGAAATGCAAAAAAAAGCGTTGATTTTAGTGACGCGACCTCGGACCTGTCATAGGAAAGAACGGCTTATTCCTTTATCAAGAAACAGCAAAGGAGCTTAAATGACTCAAAAACATCCGAAAAAGCATTACGATCTCAAAATACCCATATCTGACAGTTATTTGAAACACAAAATCACCGATTTTCGAAAAATTTGAAAAAAAAACAATATTTTGCTTTTCCACGTGGAAAAAACGTCTCAGTAATGTTAATTAATCATTATAATATTTCTTATAATGTTTTTGAACATTTATGTTTTTGGAAGTGAAGGCCTACCTGCTCTTAGAGCCGAGATATCCGCCATCGAGATCACACGCGCGCGCCCCAACTCCGCGCGACTGCTCATCCGCTCTCTCACTCCCACACGCTCTTTCGTGAACAGACAGGGAGAGAAAAAAAGGAGAAGGGAGACTAACATCTGGCAACTACGAAAAATGGAGATGTTAGAAAACTCTGAGCGAACAGAGTTGTATTTGAACAACAAAGA
Organism: Parapristionchus giblindavisi; assembly: GCA_943737045.1. NCBI lineage: Eukaryota > Metazoa > Nematoda > Chromadorea > Rhabditida > Diplogasteridae > Parapristionchus > Parapristionchus giblindavisi. The sequence goes on from CALSFV010000400.1 coordinate 118,715, forward strand.
ACGAGTGTGAGCCCCCCCCCCCCCCAACCTTCCTCGCTCTCTCTCTCTCTCTCTCTCTCTCTTCAAGGAATGATGAAGTACAATGTCAAAACTAATGTTAGATAAGATACATTTATTAGAGAAATCAGTCACAATTGAAGACAATTAGCATTGAAATAACATTTTACAAAGACATCCGTTGTATCATGTTACTATGTTACTATTACTATTACTATTACTATGTTTAGTAAATCAATTGATCTCTCACATTCCCCCATCCCCATCCTCTTTTAATAATTTTATTCTTTCACATATTTTTTTGCACTCGAACACTTTGTACTTGTTGAAACACCCTTGCGATGTACGATAAATAAATAAATAAAATAAGCAAAATCATTCGAGGCGTCGAGGTAATGAGGCACCGCTCTAAAAACACCGAGCGGGTTCGAACCCCGGTTCGATCCAAATCTTTTGCTGATTTTTACAGACACAGAAAACGTGTTCCAAGGTATTTTTTCGTGATAAGAATGATGAAACAAGTTGTTTTGAGTCATTCTGAGCTGGAAAACGTTCATTTTATGGCAACACATCTCTTCTCAAAGGGAGAGTTGGGGCGCGCGCGTGTGATCTCGATGGCGGATATCTCGGCTCTAAGAGCAGGTAGGCCTTCACTTCCAAAAACATAAATGTTCAAAAACATTATAAGAAATATTATAATGATTAATTAACATTACTGAGACGTTTTTTCCACGTGGAAAAGCAAAATATGGTTTTTTTTTTTCAAATTTTTCGAAAATCGGTGATTTTGTGTTTCAAATAACTTTCATATATGGGTATTTTGAGCTCGTAATGTTTTTTTCGGATGTTTTTGAGTCATTTAAGCTCTTTTGCTGTTTCTTGGTAAAGGAATAAGCCGTTATTTCCTTTGACAGGTCCGAGGTCGCGTCACTAAAATCAACGCTTTTTTTTTGCATTTCTCAAATCCTCTGAAACTTGGGTCATTTTTAGACACATATGGATGCAACAAAACGCGCATAGAAGAAAAGTTCACTTTTTCCGATTAGGAAAGTTACGTCACTTTTTCATAAAACCGACCGCCCCGCACCGGCGCATGGTCGACAAATGACGTCATCAACTGGGAAACGTTGCCCAAGATCTCCTCTTTCGATGCTTTTTTTGGAAAATTGTCTATCATTATTTTGAACGGAGTTATGATATTTTTTCTGACGCACACTCGAGCCAAAAATACCGTACCTGCCATCTTTGACCTACCGTAACTCGAAAATAATATGTTATAGCATTCCGCTTTTTGACTTGAAACATTTCTCATCCACCCCAATCGTTAAATGCCAGCAAGAGCCAAAATGGGAAGGAGAAGATTATAAGTTCGTGAAACCGGAACATAACTGCTTGGAAATTGAACTTGAAGAGAAGACCAGCTATAAAATTTCAAATTCTGACCAGTTCTTCAAAATGCAGCCAGGTTTTCAAAAAGAAATTATCAAATGCAGCGAAGGTTTTAGTTTGTAACGTACTTTTCGGCTGGAGCCCAAAAATGTCGGAATCAGCAAAATGTATGCTCATGAGCACATAGTACAACCAAAAACACTTCGCAGTTCATAAATAAAATAAATAAATAAAGTAAATTAAATAAAGTAAATAATTAATATGTAAATTGTGTAAAGGGGCGGAGCCTCAATTGTGAACAATGCCATTTATCACATTTCAGAACAATGAATCAATAAATTCACAATCAAAAATAAACGGATAGTCTGTTTTGAATGCATTTGCATATTTACTCAAAATATCACATAGAAATAATAAAGGCGCGAAAAAACATAATTTTAAATTGTATTTGAGATGAACAGTCAACAAACACAACAACGATTAATATATAATAGAAGAATTTGGGTGCAGACAGAGAAAAAAGTGTAACCTACATCACAAATGTTATATTTAACACTTTTTCGGTGTTAAAATAGCTTAAAAAGTGTTAAATGTAACACTTCACAGGTCTTATGTGCTGTGGGTTACACATGTTTTCTCTGTGGGTAGGTGAAACATAAGTGGGACGGGATGGGGGGATGAGACTGTAATATTTTTGTTGGCACACTGAGAAACAGCTATCTATGTTCAGTATGCGTTAAAGATTGCGAAAAGTAAAGGAAATGTGTTTGTTTCACACACTCTCTCGCATATTTTCGACAGAAAACCGGTGCGCACCAGAATACAAAGACCATCACAGCGTTAGCCCTTCATACAAGGGAGTATGATTACGGTGTGAGATGGGTTACGGTAAGGGAACGAGGGACATATAGGTGGGATACTGTAGATATAGGTGGGATACTGTAGATATAGGTGGGATACTGTAGCAAGAAAGTACATGGCAATAACGGAAAGGGGCGGGGCGACATTGAAGGAGGGAGGGTAACAACACCCACAAACGTTATATAGGACAGACGAATATCTACTACTCTAAACACAATCTAGGATAATCAAGGAGAAAAACACAATTTTAAAACATATATTTTATATGTAGAAAAAACATTGTGCGATAAATATCATGCTAGTATAGATTTCATTGACAGAGGACATATTATTGATTAATTCTTACAGTATGACGGGGGAACTGAGGTGATAGAACAAGAGCAAAAATAATCGATAGATCAATCAATAATCAGAGTGAATCAATCGATAATCAGGGTGAATCAATCGATAATCAGGCGAAGAGACACTGTTTGAGTTCGTCGATCGACGAGAGGTACGAGCGCACAATGATATCGTCCACCTCCTTCTTCTCTGACAACTTCAGGCGGCCCATTCCTGATTATTGATTTGTTTATTTATTATTTATTGATTAATTAATTTATTGTATTATTAAATCATTAATTTTAATTAATAATCACGAAAATTCACTGATTTTGGGAAGCGCCGAACTAGATAGTGTGTTGAATTTCGATATATTGAAACCGTAGGTCGATTAGCTAGATTTCGGTTTTCAAAATGCGGGCAGGTTTTCGATTTTTGGCAAATTCTGGCTCAAAATACGTTCAGGCTTGGTACTTTGCAACATACTTCTCGAAATGCGATTGATGCATTTTTTCAAATCGAACACACCACAGCCATTATTAACAATAATTACGGAACAGAAAAGCAACTTGTAGTGTCAACCACCTACATATGCCCCGCGCTCTTTTTTGTTTCATGATTTCAAAAAATGCCTTTCGTATTCCAGGATTTATTAAAACGTTGAAAAGGCCTTCATCAGTATTCAAGGCACAAAAAGTCCTGCGGGAGATCACTGGCAGCACAGTTATCACTTTCATTTAATGGGAAACGCAAAGATTTCATGGAAAATTTTTATTAATAAATAAATAAATGTTGTAAACTTACAACATTCCAGAATCATTCATCGGTCGCCGGGAAGAACTCCTCTGTGCGCTTCTCTACCTGCAATCAATTCAATCAATATTGTCCAATAATCGATAAAAAAGGAAAAAAATAACACTTTTGATTTACTAATACCTAAGTTGAATGAGTACATTTGCATGTTTATTGACCGTATAAAATACACTTGTTTATTTGGTACGAGGGTAGCCAACCACTCCCATAAGAGACTTTCTTGTTTTGCATGGTTCAGAAACTATGCCGATCTCTTTTATATATAATATAGCGCGCGGCGAAGGTCAGCCGGGTTAGAGAGAGGCAGCGGAGAGACAATCGAGAGGCAGGGCGAGATGTAGAAGGCTACATCTCGATCGCCTCTCGATTGTGACTTCCGTTCGTTAGCACCATTTGTCATCTTCTTATGCAAGTACATTTTATACGCACAATATCATGATCAATTTCTTATTGTTTTATTAGGAAGTCGTACCTTCTCTTTCAATTCATCCAAAAGTCCACCCATCTTCTCTGCAACCAGTCGAATCGAATCGAACAAAGCCACCAGAGCAGCGCATCGTCCATCACTCTAGAATTATATATTTATATTTATAATTATAATTATAATTGTTTTTTTGCTCATTAAGGTTCAGTTCGTCTGTCCAAGTGTGTCTTCATTAGTCAACTTTCCAAAAGTCAAACACTAGTCAGAACAATAACACTACTAAAAACTCGATAAACCTAAAAAATCGATATTCCCACCGTACCTCAGCCTTCTTCAGGCGCTGCTTCGCGGTGAGATCACCGACCAGACGGAACTCGATGATTCTGGCGATTTGACGACAGAACGCGATCGATTGCAGGGCACGAGAGGCGAATCTTAAAACGAAATTAGAGATTACTGTAGTCTATTATTTATAGATTGACATAATGATACAACTTCAATCAATCTGCTCATTTCAAATGATTTTAGCGGTGTTCCTTTACATTGTTTGGATATAGGTATTAGCATGGTTTTGTCGTTACCGGCAGTCCCTGTCGATAGATAAATCAATAAATCAATACACCTAAGAGCAGTCGAGACGGGGAGTACGGTATTGGCCTTGGACGGATTATCGATCGACGACTTCACCGATGCGAGCAGATCTGCAATAATGCTACAAGTTAGATTGCACATATATTTGAAGCTTTGATTTTTAATTTTTCAGGGAAACCCAAACAGCACGATCCAACATCAACTTTCATCACGACAATTTAAAGTGGAAACCTTTAAACGCAAAACTACCATGGTAGTGACTACACCTCTCTATGAAAGAACCGGAAGAGTGGTAAAAGTTTTACAAAAAAAGTCAAAATTGAATAGTTGGAATGAGAATGTTGCCAAAAATCAAAGTTGCAAATCTGTCCTCTCAGTTTTGCACACTCTCTCGTCAGGCATAGAAAACATAGCAAAAATGAGAGAGCAAGCAACACTTTACCGATGCGAGCAGATCTGCAATAATGTGACAAGTTAGATCTATTTAATATAATATTATTATTAGTAGTAGTAGTAGCATTATTATTATTATTTTAAGCTTTAATTGTTTCCCGTGCAAATGTCGTACAGACCGGAAACTTTTATCACGACAATTTAAAGTGGAAACCGTGAAACGCAATACTGCCATGCTAGTGACTACACCTCTCTATCATAGACGAGTGGTAAAAGTTTAACAAAAAAAAGTTAAAACTGAATAGTTGGAATGATAAGGTTGCCAAAAATCAATTTGTCCTCTCAGTTTTGCACACTCTCTTGTCAGGCATAGAAAATATAGGAAAATGAGAGAGCGTGCAAAAGTGAGAGGGAAATTTGCCATAATAGGTTAATAAAAGGTCAGAGACATCTCTCCTCTGTTTACAAACTCTCTAGCCTTTTTCTCTTTCAACGTTTCGAGTCTAAGATAATAATTAAATATAATATATCATCAACCTCACAGCTGTTCACGCATCGATAATGTGACAAATACATAAATAATACCCACCTCCAAACATCTTCTCCATCTCCTCCCCACTCGGGAATACCGCCCGTTCCTTCTCCGCGTCTCCGTGCGCCTCGATCATCTCCACTCCGGAACGGAGAAGACGAAGGGGCGAGTGCCAGTGTGCAGCCACTCTCCGAGGAACGATGGAGGAGTGCAGGAAAGGGTGCGAGGCTGCAAGTATAATAATAATAATAATATTTGACCACTTTTGATGATTCACAAGGAGTCTCTTTCAGCTTAAGGTGGCGATCAGAGATGAGTTATAGCTTATCTGAAAGCCGTTTTTCTGCAGATTAAGAATATGTGCTTAAAAATGCTAAAGAGGTCTGTGCACGGACTGAAGCCCTACCGAAACAAGTGTATTTCCCACCCCGCAATGATGCGCAAATGATGTGCGCACTGGTGGGCTAGTTCTCCGCTTTATTTCTGCGCGCTAGTGAATTTCCAATAGTCAGCGCCGAGCAGGTCCGGGGGGGGGGGGGGGCGATCATTTCGGCAACGATCATTTCGGCAAAGGATCATAAATCTGTTGGGAGATGGCCTATGGCAACAAAAGTTGTATCATCGTTATCAGTGGGAGTGTACGGTATTGTGCAACCGTAACCGTCAGGAATCGCGAACTGATTTTTTTCAGTCAACCTATGACCCGGGGTTCATGGTTGAAAATGGCTAAGGTCGAAAAATTCATGATGGCCTGAGACCAAATACTGGTTGCTATTATAACAATAGTGACCCACCTTTCGTCTTTCTGGATATAGTAACTCGAACTACCGTAATCTAGCTACCGTGCCTTACAATATTGTAGCGAAAATGACGGAAAACCTCGGATCGATTACGGTAGTTCGGTAACGGTATCTAGAAAGATAAAAGTTGGGTCACTATTGATATAATAGCAACCAGTATTGGTCTGCTCCGGCACCATGAATTTTTCGTGGGTTGACTAAAAAAATCAGTTAGCGATTCCTGACGGTCACGGTAGCACAATACCGTACACCCCCACTGATAACAATGATACAACTTTTGTTGCTATAGGCCATCTCTCAACAGATTTATGATCCGTTGCCGAAATGATCGTTGCCGAAATGATCGCCCCCCGCAGGAGCACTTGCACAGGCTGTAGAAACCTTTCCATTTTTACAGTAGTTTTACACTGTTGTTTAACATCTTTCGTCCTTCTAACCTAACACAAGTTCGTTAGATATATCATAATAACTCATCTTTACCTCTGTAGTAATACTAGCTCACAGAGATAACTCGGAGAACTAACCCATCATTGCGCGCATCATTGCGGGGTGGGAATTTTTCTAAATTTGGCAGGCTTTAGGTCCGTGCAAAGACCTCTTTAGCATTTTTTAAAGTATATATTCTTAATCTACAGAAAAAGGGCTTTCAGATGAGCCCTAACTCATCTCTGATCGCCACCTAAAGCTGAAAGAGACTCCTTGTCAGTCGACTAATAGAGATATATATGCACAAATGGACTACACAACGGTTCATACCACCTGCGGCATTTGTGTAGCAAGTCGTGCATTTTTTTGGCAATATCATCTTATTTCAATGACAGTACCATTGAATTACTTTTAATAATAATAATAATAGTTTTGTTATTCAAACTCTATGTAACGCATGGAACATATTAGGTCTTCACTCTCGATGATACCATAACTGCAACTACCGTAACCCACCTTAGCCTGCTCCTCAGGATACGTCGCCAGACAGTACTCAATGTGCTCGTTCAAGCTCTTCAGGTGCGCTCTGAATCGTCAATCAATAAACTACCGTACACCAATCAAATCAATCAATCAATCAATAACCACCGTACGCCAATAAATCAATAGATAACTACCGTACACTAATCAATCAATCGATAACTACCGTACTCAACAACTTCGGCAGATCCTCGGGCAATATTCGCGGCGACTCGCATGATCAAATGGCGTGTACGAGAGATGTCAATCTGCAAAATAAAAAAAGCGTAAAAAGGTCAGTTGTCGATAGTCCTCTCGCGTGCAAGTTACCGTACAATCTCATCCTTAGAGTTCGGTGCGAACTGCTTGATCTCCTCTGTGACGTCAGCGTCGCCAGGCGGGAAGATGGTGTAGTCGCTATTGTCCGACAACGATTCCCAATCTGAACAATAACAAAAATACAGAAACCGCTATCTACCGTACCGTAATCTACAGCTACAGCAATCGTCGATCGATATCAACCTCATGATTATAGTGAACTTCTACATGACTTTATTCTCCACTTCGTACTATTGCATTTGAAATGGCTCGTACAGTTGGTACAGTACGTTCTACAGTATTTTTCCATACAGTAAGTCTACAGTACCCTCCTCTACAGTATCCTATACAGTAAGTCTACAGTACCATCCTCTACAGCATCCTATACAGCCATTCTACAGTACCCTCGTCTACAGTATCCTATACATCAATTCTACAGTACCCTCCTCTGCAGTATCCTGTACAGTACTCACCAATCGGCTCACTGTCTCCCTTCATGATCGCGACGACGTTTTCGATGATCTTGAGCGAGAAGGCAGACGAGATCCACCGGTTGGAAGTGTCCGCGGCCATTTCCTGTGTGTTTATCAATCAGGGCGTGCTCCAAGGATACGGTAGGATACGGTATCCACTAGAGGACTACTGTACTCTACCGTACCATACGTCACACCCCTATAGTCCTCTCTCAATCTCTCTCAGCTTCCTAGTGTACGATCGTGTTCGATGGACCACCAACCTCCGTCTTGACACATTCATCAAAGTTCAAAGATCAAAGACCATTCACCCCTACTCAACATAATACTTATTCTCATCTTTCTCCGCAGCTTGGCCACGCCCTCGATCTGCGTAAAGGCGCCGCGTTCTTGTACGCCGTGATGAGACACTCGCTGATCTGAACATATTGATTTATTGATTTCTTGATCGATATTATTGATTGACTGATGAATAAATCGATAACGAGTCTGGCCTCATCCTCCATCAATAAACTGCCATACATGAACAAAATAGGTCTGTCGCAGGGTTTACCAATAAATGACAGGCTGCTATAGTTACAGGAAGGCAAGAATTGTTTGTACAATATACAATTATTGATCGATAAATCGATAATACCTCTCGTTCGGCGAGATCGTAGAATTCGCCCAGACCAGTGTAGTGCACTGCGGCCTGTAATATCAAGAAATGAATGCAACACAAGAATGCAACAGAAACAAAGACCCCAAGTGACCAGGCAATTTCCAGTTTCACATCCCGGTCAAAGCATTGTGAGTCTAGGTAAATCCGATAACCCGAAAGGATCTTGAGTAATACCGTATTCCTGTCTATACACTTCCGTAATCCGCTAGCTACTTACAAACTGAATTTGCCCGCCCAGCTCGGCAGCGTGGAATCCGAGATGGCCGAGCGAGTCACGCTGCACCATCTTGATATCCAGCAGCTCCGACAGCTGTCGCATGCGACCCGGGCAGCCTGCAACAACATCATTTCTTCTTTTTTTTAAATTCACATTTTTTTCTACTTTGCAGCATACGATATAAAAATCATGATGTAAAGCCATCACACAGTACCGTCAGAAAGAATCGATATTTATTTCAAAAGGCTTAACTTTCTTCAATTTTTGCATGGAATACATTTATAAGTTATACATGATGCCTGTCGAACCAATTACTCGTTGCATTTATTTCAAAATATTGTAGATGAACACTTGCTGCATGTCGATCACCCAACTCGGCGGAACGATTTTTCCAGATGATCTTACTAACTGCGCATAGGCCCCACTGATACTGTATAGCTAAATTTTCACATTTTAGGTCTGTGCGATTTTATTTTGAATTTCAGCATCTTTTCAAGGAGTTCAATTATTAATCAATTGTCAACCAGTTGATTTCACGTTCCATACTATCCATATCTCATCGCAATATATTCCGTGCAGGGATAGCATATATGCTCCCGATCGAAAAATTACAATTGTCACCCAGCTGATTTCACGTCCCATTCTATCAATATACGTTCCCCATATATTCCGTATATTCCGTATATGAGAGGAATCGCGAGAAAATCGACCGTTTCGGAGGGTCCGCGGCGGTAGAAATTTCGACCCCCTGAAAATTTCAGATTAAGTACTTTGAACGATGCTCTATCGAACTGCGTTGGCCGAATTTGCATATCTGCTCTCATTTTCGAGTAGCGGTCGGTCAAAGTTGGCTGGTACGGTATTTTTGGCTCGAGTGTGCGTCAGAAAAATGATCATAACTCCGTTCAAAATAATGATAGAATTTTTTCAAAAAAAGGATCGAAAGAGGAGAATTTTTTTTGCATTTCTCAAATCCTCCGAAACCCAAGTTTCGGAGGATTTGAGAAATGCAAAAAAAACTCTCTCACTCCCACACGCTCTTTCGTGAACAGACAGGGAGAGAAAAAAAGGAGAAGGGAGACTAACAACTACGAAAAATGGAGATGTTAGAAAACTCTGAGCGAACAGAGTTGCATTTGAACAACAAAGAACGAGTGTGAGCCCCCTCCCCCCAAACCATCCTCGCTCTCTCTCTCTTCAAGGAATGATGAAGTACAATGTCAAAACTAATGTTAGATAAGATACATTTATTAGAGAAATCTGTCACAATTGAAAACAATTAACATTGAAATAACATATTACAAAGACATCGGTTGTATCATGTTACTATGTTACTATTACTATTACTATTACTATGTTTAGTAAATCAATTGATCTCTCACCTTCCCCCCCCCCATCCCCACCCTCTTTTAATAATTTTATTCTTTCACATATTTTTTTGCACTCGAACACTTTGTACTTGTTGAAACACCCTTGCGATGTACGATAAATAAATAAATAAAATAAGCAAAATCATTCGAGACGTCGAGGTAAAGAGGTACCGCTCTAAAAACACCGAGCGGGTTCGAACCCCGGTTCGATCCAAATCTTTTGCTGATTTTTACAGACACAGAAAACGTGTTCCAAGGTATTTTTTCGTGATAAGAATGATGAAACAAGTTGTTTTGAGTCATTCTGAGCTGGAAAACGTTCATTTTATGGCAACACATATCTTCTCAAAGGGAGAGTTGGGGCGCGCGCGTGTGATCTCGATGGCGGATATCTCGGCTCTAAGAGCAGGTAGGCCTTCACTTCCAAAAACATAAATGTTCAAAAACATTATAAGAAATATTATAATGATTAATTAACATTACTGAGACGTTTTTTCCACGTGGAAAAGCAAAATATGTTTTTTTTTTCAAATTTTTCGGAACTAGGTGATTTTGTGTTTCAAATAACTGTCATATATGGGTATTTTGAGATCGTAATGCTTTTTCGGATGTTTTTGAGTCATTTAAGCTCCTTTGCTGTTTCTTGATAAAGGAATAAGCCGTTCTTTCCTACTCTGGTATTTTGCCACTTAAAGTCTACTTAAACTACGTCACAGACTTTAAGTAGACTTTAAGTAAACTTTAAGTGAAAGAACATTTGACGAAATGCATTACAGTATACCACGCCACTTTAAGTAGACTTACGTCTCACTTTAAAAGGCGTTCTCGGTAAGAATGCAGTAAACGGGAGGGAAGATGGCACAGTTGGTGAAAATCGTTTCTATGCGCTCAAACTTCACAGGTGGAGTGCCTAGGGGTGGGATACACTTCAGCCAAAAAGTTGGACTCCAAAAGTGATCTTTGATCTTTGATCTCGCGAAAAAAAATGTTTTGATTTTCCTATCGTGTTATATACCATTCGAAAGAGCGCAAAAAGTTATACTTATGGTTAAATTTTCAAAGTGATTGGTCAACTACATAGCCCATTATGCGCGAAAAACCATTTTTTGGAACATTTTTCATGTTCAAAAAAATAAATCACCACTTTACGATAATCTCCGGGGAAATTCATTTACGCTATCTTGTAGCAAATTTAATGTAGAATTTAATAAAAATATTTCGAGAAAAATCTAAATACTCTATTTACGTTTTTTCGAGCAAATCTATCGCCCGATTTTAGCTCACAGGTTCGAATCCCACCAAGAGCAAGGTTTTTTGCAGATTTTTCACAGACATACCAATGCTGCCCGAGAATTGCCTTTGTGTAATTAAACATTTTAAAATCTATTTTATCAATTTTTACTCGTTTAATTGGCTTTATATCAGGGATGGGATTTTACGTTTACGGATTTTACGGATTTTACGGTATTGTCCGTAAAATATTTATTTTACGGATTCCGTAAAATTAAAATCCGTAAAATATTTTAATGAAATACATGCTTTCAAATATAAGAAAATAGGTCAGAAAATGAATTTTTTGCGCGAAAAACTTACTCAACAGTTGTCAGAGTAGTGTAAATGTGTTCTGATTTTATTAAGTCGACTCATGAAATTTTCGTAACTCCCCTTAAATGCAATAAGAACATCCAGTGATATGGTTTCGACTAATTATTAGTAGCACAGGTCTACTTTTTTCATTTCTTTTGGCGCTATTGTTAATCTTTGCGTTGATAAATACTGTTACGATACAGAAATAAGTAACTACATACATATTTTAAAGATTTACGGATTTTACGGATTTTACGGAATTTTACGGATTTTGAAACCGTAAATTTTACGTTTTTACGGATCCGTAAAATTTTCATTTTACGCCCATCCCTTCTTTATATACCAAATATTCGTACTATTGTATTGTATCTAAATATTCGCGAATACACCGCGTTGTAGCTCTTTTTCTAACTCAGATCTCGTGGCTAATGCATTTTCTTTATGCACTGTAATGTGTGAAGAAGTTGAGATGTAGATATATCTAGGAATTCATCGTGGAAACAAGATCTCGCCAGAGGAAGGAGAAGAACGCATGCGAGAAACGTTGCCGTTGCCGTTGCCGTTGCCGAAACGGGGCGCCCGTTTCGGCAACGAGTTATAAATCGGTTGGGAGATGGTCTATGGAAACAAAAGTTGTACCATTGTTATCAGTAGTGGTGTACGGTATGGTGCTACCGTAGCCGTCGGGAATCGTGAACTGATTTTTTTAGTCGACCCATGACCCGGGGTTCATGGTTGAAAATGACCGAAGTCGAAAAATTCATGATACTCCGAGACCAAATACTTGTTGCCATTATATCAATAGTGAGCCAACTTTTATCTTTCTGGTTATCGTAACCCGAACTACCGTAATCAAACCGGGATTTGAAGTGCATTTGGCCATATTATTGCAGGTTACGGTAGCTAGATTACGGTAGTACGGGTTACGGTATCCATAAAGATAAAGGTTGGCTCACTATTGATATAATTGCAATTAGTATTTGATCTCGCGTCATCATGAATTTTTCGACTTTGGCCATTTTCAACCATGAAACCCGGGTCATGGGTAGACTAAAAAAAATCAGTTCACGATTCCCGACGGTTACGGTAGCACCATACCGTACACCACTACTGATAACAATGGTACAACTTTTGTTTCCATAGACCATCTCCCAACCGATTTATAACTCGTTGCCGAAACGGGCGTTGCCGAAACGGGCGCCCCCGGATTTGCACTGCGATTTTCTTTTTCTTTTTGATGAGGAAAACTCTCTCGATCTATTCAGCGATCGTTACTTTGTAGTGGAATCTATTATGACAAACCTAGATGACGTATTTGACATCGATGAAGATATAGAGATTATTGAAGTCGAAGATATTATACTGAACTAATTGAGAATCATATAAAATACATTTTCTTTCAATGACTTGTCAGTTTTACACTTTATTCGCCTAATTTGTCAATGAAACAACTTCCTGAAGACCGTATGCACTAAGAAAAGCCTCGGGCAGCATTGGTATGTCTGTGAAAAATCTGCAAAAAACCTTGCTCTTGGTGGGATTCGAACCTGTGAGCTAAAATCGGGCGATAGATTTGCTCGAAAAAACGTAAATAGAGTATTTAGATTTTTCTCGAAATATTTTTATTAAATTCTACACTAAATTTGCTACAAGATAGCGTAAATGAATTTCCCCGGAGATTATCGTAAAGTGGTGATTTATTTTTTTGAACATGAAAATTGTTCCAAAAAAATGGTTTTTCGCGCATAATGGGCTATGTAGTTGACCAATCACTTTGAAAATTTAACCATAAGTATAACTTTTTGCGCTCTTTCGAATGGTATATAACACGATAGGAAAATCAAAACATTTTTTTTCGCGAGATCAAAGATCAAAGATTACTTTTGGAGTCCAACTTTTTGGTTGAAGTGTATCCCACCCCTAGGCACTCCATCTGTGAAGTTTGAGCGCATAGAAACGATTTTTACCAACTGTGCCACTTTACTTGCCTTCTTAGCGAGAACGCCTTTTAAGTTTACTTAAAGTCTACTTAAAGTGAGAAAGTTTAAGTAGACTTTAAGTGGCAAAATACCAGAGTATGACAGGTCCGAGGTCGCGTCACTAAAATCAACGCTTTTTTTTTGCATTTTGTTGTGTAGTTACTCTATTCCCTATGTATATTGATCCCCTCTAGTCCCTATGAATATCGATTAGACTATTTCATCATGTAAACAAGTGCACGTGCGCGATCAGACTACACTCTCTCTGATCCGCACACTCTCTCGCCACTCTACCTCTCAGACTCTCTACTCTCTCGTGTCTGGCCCCGCCCACTCTTATGTCTGAGATTCCCAATCAGTCTAGAGTGATTCAGTCTTCCCGATCACTTCTCTGTTATTCTCTCTCTGCTGCTAATAAAGCAAGATAGTAAACCCTTGTACTACATCACACCACACTACACGATAACGGGGACGAACTAAGGACATAACACATTTCTCAAATCCTCCGAAACTTGGGTCATTTTTAGACACATATGGGTACAACAATAGAAGAAAAGTGCACTTTTTCCGATTAGGAAAGTTACGTCACTTTTTCATAAAACCGACCGCCCCCCACCGGCGCATGGTCGACAAATGACGTCATCAAATGGGAAATGTTGCCCAAATTCTCCTCTTTCGATCCTTTTTTTGAAAAAAATTCTATCATTATTTTGAACGGAGTTATGATCATTTTTCTGACGCACACTCGAGCCAAAAATACCGTACCAGCCAACTTTGACCGACCGCTACTCGAAAATGAGAGCAGATATGCAAATTCGGCCAACGCAGTTCGATAGAGCATCGTTCAAAGTACTTAATCTTTGAAATTTTCAGGGGGTCGAAATTTCTACCGCCGGGGGGTGGTCGAACCTCTGGCGATTCCTCTCATATATATACTGCACATTACTTCAAAATGCGAAAGAGATGGGAATAGCGGGGTAACAGAGATGCTCAGGCCACTTTACGCACACTGTAGTGTGCGGTTTGGTGTGTTTTCGCAATAAAAGACGATAGTTCATTAGCAAGAGCGGCGCACCTCAGACAGGTTTGGTAGCGCGGCGGAGAGTGCAACAGAGAAAATCATTAGATGTCTTCTCGCACGCACACCCTCTCTAATGCAGCCCACCAAACCCGCCTGGCATCCGCCGCGCCCTCCTTATATCTCATGCAACTCAGGAAAAAGGTATTCTCGCTTAGTAACGTGACTGAAGAACGGCCCTCCCTTCATCTAGTATAATACTTGATATGAATAAATTGAATTGATATATTCCGTACAGGGATAATATACCTTCCAACCCCCTCAAAACATTATAGCCCAATCGCATATTCGTCCTTTGATATTGTGCGTATAAAATGTACTTGCATAAGAAAATGACAAATGGTGCTAACGAACGGAAGTCACAATCGAGAGGCGAGCGAGATGTAGCCTTCTACATCTCGCCCCGCCTCTCGATTGTCTCTCCGCTGCCTCTCTCTAACCCGGCTGACCTTCGCCGCGCGCTATATTATATATAAAAGAGATCGGCATAGTTTCTGAACCATGCAAAACAAGAAAGTCGCTTGTGGGAGTGGTTGGCTACTCTCGTACCAAATAAACAAGTGTATTTTATACGGTCAATATCATTGTCGAATTTGCAAGCTGCCACTCCCCAACCGAAACCGCGAAAAGGGACGGAACTCCATCAGTCTCATATTGTTTTTTCTTCACTATCATGGTTTAACTGATGGATAAACACATAAATAAACAAATAAACAAACAAACAAACAAATAAATATAATCTCACTCACCCCACAGAGAGTACACATTCATAAGCGCCAGCTTGCTGACGTAATCATCGTTCCAATTGCGCGCCGCCGTCTCCAACAACAACACTTGCTCGTACAGCGAGCGAGAGTCGCCTGAATGAAATAAGTCAGTTGTCGATCAGAGCGTATCTTCTAGAGTCAATCAATCATACCTTTCGCCCCACCCACAATCTATTGTTTTTGCGAATTATAAACCAGCTCGAAATCAGAACAAATCTGACCCGAGCTACATCTCAAGTACTACGGAACCAGGGTTGGGCGTTAAACCAAAAAATTTAACGGATCCGTTAAATCGTTAAATTAACGGTTTCAAATTCCGTTAAATTCCGTTAAATCCGTTAAATTTGTGGAAATCGACTAATTTTGATATTTAACCATTTTTATCATTCAATATTAGGAGTGCTAACACTACATTTCCGAAAACAAACTAAAATAATCAATATAAACCACTACTCAAAAAATGCGAAAATAAAGAACAAGGGACGGTGACGAAAGTGAAGCGCTTTCGATAATCAATTCGAACATAGTACTTGTATAACGCTAAAGTGAGAACAGAGTGCTAGAAACATAAATTTTTAAAGCATAAAACATATGGAAATAGCATGTTTCCTACCTTTTTTACTTCAATGTATTAAATTTATTTTTAACGGATATAACGGAATAATTTTAACGGATTCCGTTAAAAATTAATTTAACGGATGAATACCGTTACATCCGTTAAATCCGTTAAAACCGTTAACGTTAAATCCCAACCCTGCTCGGAACTGACCCGACATGCATTGACTTTTACTAATCTCGATCTCCCGCATATTCCTAGATGGGTTTCAAGACTCAAAACTGACCGGACAAAAGTGCTCACTCACAATGAGGGTGCTCGAAAATGTCTCACTAAATATCCCAGCCTACATTTATTGATTAGGTTCAGTGCCAGACATGATTCAGATTATATCATTCATACCCGCTTCACCTACCATTTCTGTAGCACTGTAGTACAGGCCCTCGGCGTCCAGATGAGCAAGGGCGCCGGAGGGCGCCTGCACACTCTGTGTGTGCAGCGGACCACGAGCGATGCGAAGGACGCGAGCTCTGAATGATGGATAGATATTCATTTATTGATTACAAAATTGTTAGCTTCAATGCTCTAAGCTCTAAATGCTCTAAGCTAAGCTTTAAGCTCTAAATGATAGATATTGTTTTATATTGATTTATTGATTAGCTTCAATGTCAGGCATGATTAGGATTATAGCATTCATCTTGTTGCCTGGATACATACTAATACATAGTGGATGAACAGATACAAGCAAGAGCCAAAAGACGAAGGTGAAGATTAATTATTTTTGTTGATTTTAAGAGATCGTGAAACCAGAACATGACTGGTGATCGTGAGTCTAAATGATAGATATTGATTCATTGATTACACAATTGTTAGCTTCAATGCTCTAAGCTCTAAATGCTCCAAGCTAAGCTCTAAGCTCTAAGCTCTAAACGATTTATATCGATTTATTGATTACACAATTTTTTGCTTTTTTGTCAATGTCTGACATGATTCAGATTATGGCTTCCCGCTTGTTGACTTGATACATTTATAATATAACATTATCTTTAAATGTGAGCAAGAGCCAAAATGCCAAGGAGAAAATTATAAGTTCGTGAAACCGGAACATGACTGGTTGGAATTTGATCTTCAAGAGAAGTGAGCGCATCATGAGTGCATACCACAACCGCCAACATTTCGCAGTTCTTGATCAAACCACAGCAGCAAGCTACAGTATACCAAACTACAGTATACCTTCGAGATTTATTTTTATTTTATTGATTTATTGATTGTGTGGTGTTACATTTTCCAAACGGTCGCACGCCGTCATTTGAAATAGTGTTGCATTTTGAAACGTGTCCGTCAACTACGATTTTGAAGTCTTTTTTCCCAAGTGGAAAACCCTTATTGTCAATTGGGTTACGGTAATATGTTACCGCAACCATGGATCAATAATGGCTGACCACCGTAACCTTTTACAGTAATTTTATGATCCATCAGGGCTTTCCACTCGAGATCGAAAACACTTCAAATTTCACATTGCGGAGATGTTTCCCGAAACGTATATAAGGCGTGCGCCCGTTTTGAAAATTACATAATTGTTAGTTTTTTGTCAATGTCAGACATGATTCAGATGATTATAGCATTCCGCTTGTTGACTTGATACACTTATAATACACCATAATCGTTAAATGATTTGATTTGATAATCGTTAAATTTGAGCAAGAACCAAAAGGCGAAGGAGACGATTATAAGTTCGTGAAACCAGAACTGGCGCACGTACGACAATAGCAGGGCCACTTTGTCGCCTGATATTGATTGATTTAGTGACGCGCATACCGTATCCTCTTATCGATTGATTAGAGGCTTGTATACCGTATTCTCTTATGGATTGATTAGCGACGCTCATACCGTATTCTCCTATCGATTGATTAGCGACGCGCATACCAAATCCACTTATCGATTGATTAGAGGCATGTATACCGTATTCTAATATCAATAGTCATACCGTACTGCGCCCATACTTACCGTACTTGGAGGGATCGTACAACCCGATTTTCTCAAGGCGGTCGATGAACTCAAAGTGAGCCATGCGAAGACCACGATAGCCTGGGGCGATCTAAAAGCAATCAATAATCATCTTTTTATTGATTAAATATGCGTATTAAAAACACAGGCCAAGCTGATTTGACTCTCCGCTCTGACCACGCTCTCTCGCAGGCAAAGAAAGCGAGAGAGCATTGCCAGGGCTTAAATCGGGACTTAAATCGGGGCTTAGATTGGGGCTTAGATTGGGGCTTAAATCGGGGCTTAAATCGGGGCTTAGATTGGGGCTTAAATCGGGGCTTAAATTGGGGCTTAGATTGGGGCTTAAATCGGGGCTTAAATCGGGGCTTAAATCGGGGCTTAAATCGGGGCTTAAATCGGGGCTTAGATTGGGGCTGAAATCGGGGCTTAAATTGGGGCTTAAATCGGGGCTTAAATTGGGGCTTAGATTGGGGCTTAAATCGGGGCTTAAATCGGGGCTTAGATTGGGGCTTAAATCGGGGCTTAAATTGGGGCTTAGATTGGGGCTTAAATCGGGGCTTAAATTGGGGCTTAAATCGGGGCTTAAATTGGGGCTTAGATTGGGGCTTAAATCGGGGCTTAAATCGGGGCTTAAATCGGGGCTTAGATTGGGGCTTAAATCGGGGCTTAAATTGGGGCTTAGATTGGGGCTTAAATCGGGGCTTAAATCGGGGCTTAGATTGGGGCTTAGATTGGGGCTGAAATCGGGGCTTAAATCGGGGCTTAAATCGGGGCTTAGATTGGGGCTTAAATCGGGGCTTAAATTGGGGCTTAAATCGGGGCTTAGATTGGGGCTTAAATCGGGGCTAAAATTGGGGCTTAGATTGGGGCTTAAATCGGGGCTTAAATTGGGGCTTAAATCGGGGCTTAAATTGGGGCATAGATTGGGGCTTAAATCGGGGCTTAAATTGGGGCTAAAATTGGGGCTTAAATCGGGGCTTAAATCGGGGCTTAAATTGGGGCTTAAATCGGGGCTTAAATTGGGGCTTAAATCGGGGCTTAAATTGGGACTTAAATCGGGGCTTAAATTGGGGCTTAAACTGGGGCTTAAATTTGGGGCTTAGATTGGGGCTTAAATCGGGGCTTAAATTGGGGCTTAAATCGGGGCTTAAATTGGGGCTTAGATTGGGGCTTAAATTGGGGCTTAAATTGGGGCTTTAATTGGGGCTTAAATCGGGGCTTATATTGGGGCTTAAATCGGGGCTTAAATTGGGGCTTAAATTGGGGCTTAGATTGGGGCTTAAATCGGGGCTTAAATTGGGGCTTAGATTGGGGCTTTGATTGGGGCTTAAATCGGGGCTTAAATTGGGGCTTAAATCGGGGCTTAAATTGGGGCTTAGATTGGGGCTTAGATTGGGGCTTTGATTGGGGCTTAAATCGGGGCTTAGATTGGGGCTTACATTGGGGCTTAAATTGGGGCTTAAATTGGGGCTTAAATCGGGGCTTAAATTGGGGCTTAGATTGGGGCTTAGATTGGGGCTTAAATTGGGGCTTAAATTGGGGCTTAAATCGGGGCTTAAATCGGGGCTTAAATCGGGGCTTAAATTGGGGCTTAAATCGGGGCTTAAATTGGGGCTTAGATTGGGGCTTAGATTGGGGCTTAATAATAATAATAATAATAATAATAATAATAATAATCTTTATCACATCTGCACATTGGTGCGGTGGGTCATGACAGGGGGTTCTTCATAGATTAATGGGTTACAATTCTTTCTTCTATTCATCGGTTCATCGATCGTGTATGCCTTGATGGTTTTTCAATATCTGCGTTTACTACGAAGTAGAATCCAGAAAATAATCCATTACAAATAGAAGTGAACAACCCACGTAGCAGTAGATGCTTGGGGCTTAAATCGGGGCTTAAATTGGGGCTTAAATCGGGGGCTTAAATTGGGGCTTAAATCGGGGCTTAGATTGGGGCTTAAATCGGGGCTTAAATTGGGGCTTAGATTGGGGCTTAAATCGGGGCTTAAATTGGGGCTTCAATCGGGGCTTAAAGGGACGGTATCCCTTGGAGAATTACATGTTCTTCCAAAATCAGAAAAATCCAAAATCAGAAATTTCCAAAATCAGAATATTCCAAAATCAGATATTTCCAAAATCAGAACATTCCAAGATCAGAAAATTCCCAAACCAAAAAATTCCAAAATCAGTCTTTGATAGTCGAAACATTGGAGACAACTCTGTAACGATCTAAAAACCGGTAAAAAAAGGGGGGGGTGAACACTCGCAACCAACTAACTTTACCAGCCTCCGCATAGCGTTGAAGGTTTTATCTGAAACTCATGTAAAAGAGAAATACATTAATTAAGATTTATTGGATCCAAATCATTTCGATCGCTTGTATCTTGAGAACAAACGACTTTCATAGAGTGGCAGAGATTCCAGAGGGGACGAACACAAACAATAAGAGACTGAAACAAACACATACACTACAAGTAGTGTTTTTGATGAAAGATCGAGAGCTGTCTCGAATCTTAGTATTACCAAATCAATCAATCAATCAATTATTTTCCCTGTGATTTGGAATGTCAACCAACTATGAAAGTAGGCAACACACTTAAAACAGGGTATAGTAAATGGGGACTCGATTAGCCAGTCACAAGGACGTGTGGCCACGAGTGGGACTATCGTTTGTCACTCTTGAACCCGAAACAGTCGTAAATCCGAGCTGACAATGAGCTGAAAGTTCTACACTTTTCTGATATTCCGTCTATTCTTCCTCCTGATGTATTTTGTTCAATATATGCTGACGATCTCAAAGTCTACTCCTTTAACAACTGTGAGACTCTTCAAACCGCCCTTGACCGTATTCATGATTGGAGCTCCTTGTGGGGCCTTACTATGTCTAGTTCGAAGTCAGCTATTATGCGCATGGGCACAAACCACCCTCAAGTTGACTTCACCATCGACAATAACCCCCTCCCTGTAGTATCACAATTCAAAGATCTTGGAATAACTTACAACAATTCCCTTGATTTTAGTGAGCACATAGCTAACATAGTCAGGAAAGCTAAATCAAGATGTTGCTATATCTATCGATCGTTTACTTCTCGTAGTGTATCTTTATACAGTCGTCTATTCTGTACCTATGTCCATCCCTTGCTCGAGTACTGTAGTGAACTTTGGTCCCCGTCGTCCTAGTCATTGCAACTGCATGTTGAATCTGTCCTCAAAACTTATTCCAGAATCGTTCTTCGTAGATGTGGCATCCCTTATATCGACTATCCTCACAGGCTGTCCCTGCTCGACCTTCAATCCCTTTCCACCCGTAGAGACATCATTGATCTGACCACAACCTTTAAGATCATTAACGGTTTTATCGATATCGACCCCCGCAAAATGTTCCTTTTCTCCAATTCACTCCACAGAAACCGTGGACACCCCCAAAAGCTACTCTTTCATAGGATTTCCAGTCGTAGATTTAGATATTTCTTGTCTAATAGAATTGTTAATAAATGGAATACTCTTGATTCATCTATTGTAAATTCGCCCAACCCCGCAGTCTTTCGTAATTGCATCAAAGCTGTGATCTAGATATCGCAGCATTTTCGTCGTTCTTCATATTTTATTCATTATTTATTATTTACAGAATATCGTTATTTTCTCTTGTTCAAGAATCGATAAATTATTATTATTACACCTTGGAAAGGCGTGAATTTTCGAATTTGAAAGATAAATGTATATAGAAAATAGCAAACGGGAATCGAACCTGACGCGCTGTCTTGTAATTAAAAAGAATTTATAAAAAATCAATTTAAATCAAATAAAAGTTGATTTTATTCCAAAACAAAGCGAAGTAATATTCGATAATTCCCTTGCAAATCAATATATATCTGCAATTACGGTAATTCTCATATTACAGTATCCAGAGTGATCATCAAATTGCTTGCACGCTTACTCAAAAATCATGTATTGCAAATTATTTATTATATATGCAATTTCAAAATTAATTAAAATTTTTTATTTTTCTCAATTAGTGTAGTTATTCCCAACGTTTAGATGTTGATCGATTGTACACAAGATTAATCGGCCAAAGTTTATCATGGTCCGAGAATGTTTAGACTGTATCGTGAGAGAGAGCTTACACTAAAAGGATGTCTAATCATTTATTCTACATCATTCGATCAATAGACATCCTCGATAATAATCAATCGATAAATCGATATTCAATCGATTAGAGTGCATTGTCTATACGGGAAAAGTTGTGATATCCTTCTAAGAGCTGGGTCAGCTGGTCGGTTTCGACCTGGAAAAAGATCAAAGATCATTTAGAAAGATCAAAGATCAAAGATCATTTAGAAAGATCAAAGATCAAAGATCAAATCTTAACCTCAGTACGAACTGCGTCATCAAAAAGAAGATTGGCGGAGGTCGCATTTCGAGCGCTGAGCAGATACAGATTCGAGCGTCCAAACTCACTCGTTATTGGATCCTGAGAATATTGGGCACTACTCCAGAAGCCCAGATTTGTGTTGGAGCCTTTGATCAGATTTAGGCATTTTTGCATATTGATTGATTTTAGGGAAATGGGCGGGGCTTACACAGTTGTCTGGTGAAAATTTTACGCACCCTTTTTTCTAATTTTTACTGCGATATTAATGATAGCTGTCGAGGCACAGCGATCATTGGAATTTTTTTAGAAATACGGTAAAGGTAGAAAGGTAAAAGTAGAACCCGTTATTCAAGGCACACGAAGTCCCGCGGGAAAAAGGGTATGGTGTGCTTTAACCATCTGTGCTCTCTCACTTTTGTGTACCCCCTCTTTGATTTTCGCTCGACCCTCTTCTCTATCACGCCATGATCGCTCTCTATGCGAGAAAGATGGCCTTCGACTAACAAGGGAACCTTTTGGTCGCCTTTTCATCACACGAAATGGCAATAGCATGACTGAAATTAGTCTTCTATGCTGATCAGAACCGAAGACTAACTTCAGTCATGCTATTGCCATTTCATGTGATGAAAACGAGACCAAAGGATTCCCTTGTAGGCCTGTTTCTACCGTAACCAAACCCCACCTCATCATCCCACATATAGTGGCTCTTCACTTCTCCGATCGTCGCGAACACCTTCGGCAGATTCTTGTCCATGCAATACTCACTAACGGGCTCCTGTTCCTTCCTCACCGCAGTCTCCTGCAACGATTGTATCTTGGAGGCGCGAAATTCAAATTCTACCGTATACCACATCTTCGGCTGCATTGACCTGCTCGAGAACGTACATGCTACGCGCTTGGATTGCTTGAACGCACGGGGTAGGACTAAACAAATCTCATTATTGATCGATTGATCGATCAGTTTATCGATTTATTGACAAGGGAGCCACTATGCCATACCTCATTTTTCTCTAAGTTTGATATCTTGACGCGAATCTTCATGGAATAAGGTTTCCAACAAGAAGAGGGGGTGAGATGCAAATCTAGTGTTTTTTCAGAAGCAGAAAAAGGTTTAAAACGCGAATGTGGACGTTTTGACCTAGCTTGTTGGAAACTTTATTCCATGAAGATTCGCGTCAAGATATCAAATTTAGAGAAAACTGAGGTATGGTTAAGTGGTTCCCTTGTGAGTTTAGCTAACCGGGCGGTTCTTGATGTCGGTTCAAGTCCCGTATGAACCAATTCATTGAGCCTGAAATGGGCGGAATTTGGGCAAAATGGGCGGGGCCTAGCACTAACATGGGCATATTTCTTAGCGGATGCACGGAGGGATTGTCGAGATCCCAATCCGACGTGATCTTATCGATGAGGTCCTCGCGAGTCTCGGCTAGTCTAACTGAATCACCGCATTAAGTATGTGAAAATACTCCGAGCTAATTTTAACACCCTGAGCTAACTTAAAACTCTCCGAGCTAATTTCTTACCCCGAGCTATTTTGAATCTCTCTTCCGTTGTCTACGAGAGAACACTAATACGGCGATTTGATTTATCAAATATTTTTTTCGGCATTGCGATTGATGAATCTCCACGGAACAAAATTGATCTTTGATCTTTGACACTCACTCAGATCATCCAACTCGATGGTTTCCGCCGTGTCACAGGCGAGACTGCAGTCATCATCAGCGATGTCCATTGATTGGGTGAAGGGGGTCGACGACCGTCTCTGATCGTGAAAAGAAGATGAAATGAATGGGAAGACGACCACATTGTGAGCATGACAAGAATGATAGACTGGTAGTTGGTGGTACGAGTTCCGGCACTACTTCAGAATAGGGTACCAGTACACCGGGCAAGTCCAAAAGGACGTGAAAAATGAAATTAACACAAAGGAAAGGACGTTTATATTAGGCAATTATAATATTATTTAGGACTGGTACCCTATTCTGAAGTAGTGCCCGAGTTCCATAGTTCCACACAATGGGTTTTCGGAATAGTATTCCGATCATATCCATTTTCGTCCCATTTTCCAAGTTCCAACTCGTGCCAATACCTTTTTCATACGAAATCTGTACCATGAGAACAATTAGAGTCATTTGGCGACTTTATTTTTTTCAAAATTATTATTTTTTAAAATTAAATTTTGAATTTTTTTTCAGTGAAGTTATCCCCTGAATATCGTTATTTTCTCTTGTCTAGGAAAGGATAAACTGTTATTATTCACTCAAATGCAACTGCATGACAAATTTGCTGATCCTGTTCTTTATCGTTAGTTCAGTAATGCAATACAAGGAAAGTGATTACAATAGACACATGATTGATCTTTGATCTCTAGCTTGATTACTATCTCTGCATACTACAGTACACTCTACATATCAATCGATGGCTGATGAGGTATACGTTAACACGAGGCAGACGAATTAATCAATAATTTGGAATAGTGAGATTGTGGAGCACATAGTTGAGGAGTTGCATTGGAATGGATGAGATTACCAGAGAAATCGATATGAATGAGCAGGAGGATACAGTATACATGAGAACAATAGCGATACACAAGAGAGAATCAATCAATAAATGCCTAAATCAATCAATAAAATCATGGACCAAGATGGATGAGTAAACTACGGTGCTACAGAGTCGCAATCACTAAAGAAAACAGAGGGAATCATAGGGATAAATAGACTGCCTAATTGTAAGGACGAAAAAACTAGTTTTGGTCTGTCTTTGTTTTCGGGAAATTTGCGATAATGGTCGTTTCGCACAGAAAAGAATGGAATGGCTAATTGGGTTAGTTGGATTGAGGGGGTAACAAGTGAGTACTATTCATTGATCAGGGAGGGTGCGATTAGTGACTAGATAGAGAATACATCAATAATAAAGAATAAATCAATAATTCGAAGAAAAAATTCATAAAAATCGAAAACAACAACGATTTCCAGTTGCTACTTGACGGTGATCACGACGCAGCCCGAGTTGTTCTGATAGCAACTGAAAAGTTCGCAGCGTATTACAGATGGAGTTACAGGATTAGAGTACACGAATACGGCGCACACTCACTCGTAGTTCTTCTGCTGACACCAGCGGCGCACCGTCTCTCTGATCTCCGCATATCCGGACAGGGACCGATTCCCGCTACCCGTGATCACCGTCAGCTTGCGCTGACCACCTTTGGCAGCTGAAACAAGGGCGGATTACGGTAGCAATCCAAGATATACTGTATTTCAATATCTGATAATAGATATATAGCCCCGCCCCTTCTTGGTGATCTTTGATCTATAGATGAATAGTACCTCTAAGCTTATCCACACGACCAATCAATAGCGCCATCGCTTGCTCCGTTTTCAGATAGTGCAGGTCTATGACGTCAGAGTTGAGATGCTCATTCCACCTGGAGAAAGATCAAAGATCAAAGATCAAGTTTTCAAAGATCAAGGAATCAAAGATCAAAGATCAAGTTTTCAAAGATCAAAGACCAATGAATCAAAGATCAAAGATCAAGATAGACTAACCATCGTCCGAGCTCTGCTATTTGCGCATCTATCTGTGATCGGCGCGCTTTGAATTTGGCACACTGAATTTAATTTATTTAAATATAATAGTATATACAGTAGCGACGAAAAGTATTCGCCCAAAATTTTGCAATGTCATAACTTTTGACTCAGATGAGCAATCGGGCTCATGTTTTGGCAGGATACTATAGTGCAAGTGGACATCATATCCTAATGGCGTTATTGTGATTCGTCATCGTATACAAAACTAAGCCGAGTATGAGCCCGATCGGTTGAATTTTAAGAAATTTCGAAAATTTATTTTTCTCATTTTTCGAGGTACAGGAAGTACCTGGTCGGATTAATTTCAATTCAGTTCAACAGCAAGATGTCTTCTATATATAGTAGATACCAGTTTAGTAGTGTTTCACGAAATTTCGAGTTCTTTAGGAGAAGTTATGATTGGAGAAAGGAGGTCGAAAATAGTAATGGCACCATTTTTTCAGGTCATCTAAAAAATAAAAATGATTTTTGTGGGACAAAAAGAGCATCAATCGCCATTCTATTACATGTGATCATCTTCTGTCTTCATGATAATTGTCATGACAAAGTATGAGCCTAATCGGACATTGTCTCATACTTTCGGAAAAAATCTGAAAAAAGATGCTAACTATTTTCGACCTCCTTTCTCCAATCATAACTTCTCCTAAAGAACTCGAAATTTCGTGAAACACTAGTAAACTGGTATCTACTATATATAGGAGACATCTTGCTGTTGAACTGAATTGAAGTTAATCCGACCAGGTACTTCCTGTACCTCGAAAAATGAGAAAAATAAATTTTCGAAATTTCTTAAAATTCAACCGATCGGGCTCATACTCGGCTTAGTTTTGTATCATTCATGGGCTATTATTTCTGCCAAGTTTGGAGCCTGCAACTTCACTGAACACAGAGATATGACATTTTTGCCCAATTTCAGGGGTGCCGGCAATTTCGATTTTCTCACAGAAATGAATTAGCTCGAATAGATGGCATAGCGGATTCTACTCCTCAGTAAATGTTGTCCATACACTGTTAACAACGAGTCTCAGAAAAATCCAGCTGAGGAAATAATTATCGCTGAGTAAGAGGTCTTCCAGGATCGCTACAAAATAATACGATGACGAATCACAATAACGCCATTAGGATATGATGTCCACTTGCACTATAGTATCCTGCCAAAACATGAGCCCGATTGCTCATCTGAGTCAAAAGTTATGACATTGCAAAATTTTGGGCGAATACTTTTCGTCGCTACTGTACGAAAATAAACAAAATACTACAGAGTAAAACTTTTCTCACTTCTTCATGATAATAACTCATGGCGTTCCGGTGACCCGATTGGCCCTGCTTCATAAGTTCATTCAACCTGGAATAAGGGTGGCCGTATTCGTGTACTCGCACGGTGTAACTCTCATGATACGCCGCCTGCTGGAAGACTCACTTGACGCTAAGCTGCGCGCGCTGGTCGTGCAGCTGCTGGAACTCCTTTCTCACGTCTTCTTCTGTCTACAAAAACCATCATAACACGTTTGAAGCGTATCACACCGGTAAAAGATTTTCAAATAATTGTTTTTAAATATAAAAATATAAAGTTACATGACGTCATAGACCACGGCCATTTTCAGAGTCGACCCACTATATAAAGCTAATTTTTTATGTGAAAGATTACAATTTAAGCGAAAAATAAATGTACCCACTATATTATAAAAATAATTCGATGAGGGCACCGAAAATGTATGGTCATAGACTACCCGATCCCAAATACCGCGTACCATGGTACATCCATTCCGTGCAGCCATCTGCCCCACACCCGTCACCATCCCATTCGGCTGCATCGTGGGCAGGCGCTTCTGCTGGCGCGGCGCACCCGCGGCAGGCTTGTCGCCGCCAGGACGCTGGCGGCTTGCGGCTGATGGCACCTGCAATATGATACAATCATCGTTCATAGATATTAATTAGCCGTTTTATGCGCCGTTGCGTGTCCGTGAACAAAATAAAATTTAAAAAAGCGGAATATTATTACTTCCACATTTTTTCTTATCATCGCATTTTATTCGTATCATTGCGTGCTCGATCAATAAGTAAAATATGTAAGCAATTGATTTATCGCCGAATCAATCGATAATAGGCAGGCAACATACAGTAGGCGGTGCCTTGATGGCGGCGGGTAGCACGTACGACGGAGCTCCGGGGGCGGGCTCGCCGAACTGAGCCTTCAGCAGCTGCGAGGTGTGCAACTCGTCAAACCTGAAAGGCACTGTTCAACCAACATTTTTCGCTTTGTTAATTACATCAATCAATACAACATCAATAACAGCTTAACTACAGTATCGAGTGATGTACAGTAAATACAGTAGCCCTACAGTAATCAAGCTTCACGCTACCGTACCCAGTGTTCTGATACAACTCAGCAATCGTCTCCCGATCCGCGCACGGATACTTTCCCTCGAACAGACGAAGCTTGTTCATGCGCACCTCGTCGAATTGCGCAGTTACCTGCAAAAAGACTACGGTAAGATCTTTGGGCAAAAAAATCAGTTCGTGATACGAATATCCAGAGCCGTGTATTTAACAGAGTTAGGCAATGAAAGAAGAGAAGAATGCACGAAAAAAACGAAAATCAAGCAGACCATGTAACCTAATAAGTGATTAGCTCTGGCGAACCGACTCATATAAATTATTATTATTAATAATAATATTATTATATCATCAGTGCCTTCGTGTTGGTAGTCGGTAGACAACAAAGAAATAGTGTGTGTGTGTGTGTGTGTGTGTGTGTGTGTGTGTGTGTGTGTGTGTGTGTGTGTGTGTGTGTGTGTGTGTGTGTGTGTGTGTGTGTGTGTGTGTGTGTGTGTGTGTGTGTGTGTGTGTGTGTGTGTGTGTGTGTGTGTGTGTGTGTGTGTGTGTGTGTGAAATGAAGAGGCTTCTGGCAGATGGATAAAACTTTCCATAAACTCAACTCGATAACTCAACAATCGTCAAATCACAATACCTTCCGTGTACCACACCGACGAAGGCCACATCATCACTTCAATAAATCAATAAAGCGCAAGATCAATCAATAAAATTTTAACCAATCAATACCGTAACCGTACCCCATAACTACCGTACCGATTGTGGCCGTAGTCCTCGCTGCTTCTGCTCTGCATCTAGGCGTTGCGCTAGCGCGGCGTCGTTCGCTAGCTGCAAATCAATCAATAACCCAAGCTCCGATAAAATCAATCAATAACCCAAGCCGCGATAAAATCAATCAATAAACCCAAGCTGCGATAAATCGATATCCCAAGCTACGGTGCTAACGTTCCATACGACACAACCCAGGGCATGCAGATTGATCTTTGATCTTTGATCTCTGCAATCAATCAATACCTGCATTTGCCTCTTCAACTCCTCCTGCTGCATGTACATGCTCAAAGATACGTCCGGAAATTCTTCATGATCTACAAAATGGAGGAATACTGTATCTATCGTAACCCGGTGCACTAGGTACCGTAATCTAAGAGCAACAGAGATATTCTACCGTAACCCGGATAATATAAAAAAATCAATACTTACACAGGGAGGATTTCGTGAGCGTCTCGCCTAGGGCTACTCGATGAACCAGTTTGAGTAGCCATAGTGGGACGTAAATGTCGTCACGAGGTGCACCACCTGTACTTAGAATTAGTTAGTTACTTAACTAGTACTTATTAAGGTCAAGGACTTACTTGCTCATTAAGGTATACTTACCTTAGTAACTTACTTATTAAGGTTAAGGAGAGTCGTGGAAAAGTAGCATAGCTTCGCAATTGACAATCTCTCACAACGAAAATCCGTTGTAAGTTTGTCAATTAAGAAGCTATGGTACTTTTCCAACTACTTTTACAATAATAAAATTAACAATACATTTCCAAGAATTTAACACCACATAAGAACTTCTCGTAAGTCATAATTAAGTCATAAGTACTAAATCATAAGTACTAACAAGGGAATGCCCTGAAGCCACACTCACCGATCAGGTCCAAATTTATACTGGAGGTACATCTCATATAGGGATGAGTTTTGGCGTTATCAGAAATTGCAAAGCTCTTCTTTGAAATTTTAAAATTTATTTAAAAAATGGACAAAAAACAATGAAAACACTTTCAAAATCGATTTTTTGCATATCTGAATACGTTAACCATTCTCAATTTGCATCATAGGTGGGCGCGTGAAAACGAATTCTTTTTGCGCGCAGCCTTGCCTTCCCTTGCGGGGCCTTGCGCATAGCTTTGCCTCGTAAAAATTGGAAAATTTCGAGTTAAATCTGCAAAAAATGGCCATGCGCATAGCCTTGCTTTACAATTCATCGGTTTGCGCACAGCCTTTCCCCCAGCGTGCCCACCTATGATTTGCATACGATGTTATGGTGCTACTTCTGATAAAGATGTGCACGCTGTAAATTTTATCATCGATTTTTTTAAAAATAATTTTAAAATTTCAAAGAAGGGCTTTGCAATTTCTGATACCGCCAAACCTCATCCCTATATGAGATATATCTCCAGTAAAAAATTGGACCTGATCGGTGAGTGTGGCTTCAGGGCATTCCCTTGTAAGTCATAATTTACCGAATAGCAGCTCCAGAATCTTCGTGATCGGCTGCTGAATGTCGAGTAGGATCGAATCGTCGTCTTGCAAGCTGTTACAGAGCGGCTCCGACTGCAATAAATCAATAAATCAATGATTCAGTCAATCAATTAATGATCCAATCAATCAATCAATAAATCAATCAATCAGTGAATTAATCAGTTAATCAATCAATCAATCAATAAATCAACCAATGATTCAGTCAATCAATTTTAAAGATCATACATTTTCATACCCTCATAATGCGAGGTTCGACCCACTCTATATAAGGCTAATTTTTGCAAGCGAAAAAATACAATTTAAGCGTAAAATAACGATTTTCCTAACAATAAATCGACCCACCATATTTAGAAAATCGACAGTTGTGCTGTTGAATTATAGAACAGTGTGATCAGTCGAGTGTACTAATGTGAATGACAAGATAGGATCATAAGCTGATAAGGCACTGTGACTTTGAGGAAAAAATAGGAACAAAAGTCGCCTAGTTTCGAAATATGAGCATACTTTTTTATACCCTCATAACGTGAGAATCTACCCATGATGTACGCCTCGTTTTTTATGCGAAAGATTACAATTTAAGAGAGAAAAAAAGATTTTTCTAAATCGACTCACTATGCGATTCAAAAAGTTACACGATTAGAGTACGCAAATACCGACCCGATATTGCTGATGCTGCTGCTGGCGCTGATCGGTGCTGCTCGCGATGGATGATGATGTTGTCGAGCGAGTTTCATCAGTTGAATCTGAACATCGCAGACATGATTAGAGTAGTCGGCAACGCTCAAATCTACAGTATCCCGGCCTAAACCTACCGTAATATTCGGCATCATCGACACTGCTCTCGGCGTGGGAAGACTTCAAAAAATCCACAGTACCCCGGGCGGAACCTACCGTAATAAATCTACAGTACCCCGGCCTAAACCTACCGTAATATTCAGCCTCATCGACACTGCTCTCGGCGAGGGAAGACTTCATAGGCGACGAAGCGGAGGACGATACAGAAGGGGGCGGTGACACAATCTTCGGGGCGAATACGCTAGTTGTTGTTGTTGTTGCTGTTGTAGTCTGGGGTGGACGGGCAGCAACGGGGACGGGTCTCCGACTGCCGCCACGACGGCTGCCACCATCGCGCACTTCCGGCTCCTGCAACGATCATACGCGGTTACTGCAGGTCTAGAATATGGTGGGTTGTTTGTTGTTCGCTCAACAGCTGGGGGGGGGGGGGGGGTAAGTGTGTATTAAGTGCTTAATGCTTCGAATTCCATTAATGTACACTCTAAACACTTTAATATCTGGTATTCGGGTATTTCAAAACTTAAAGTATGCTTAAAATACGTCACTGACTTGAAGTTCAAGTCAACCTCGAGTGAAAATTTGATAAAAGCATGACCGCGTCCACTCACCCAATGAAACGCTCCCTCGAAATCGACGCGTTCCCCTTCGTAGTACTTGATCTGAGCCAGCGCCTCCACGCCCACCATATCCCGCCAATGATCGAGATCGGCCACTGGTGCGTCGGGAAACGTCGTCCGAAGCACGTCCAGATCGGATGGAGCGAAGATCCTGCAACGAAGAAGACGGCGGGTTACGGTAATCGCGGGTTACGGTAATAGCCGAACTGATTCGTTGAAAATTGTATAATTCGTGCCGCAAAATTTCGCAAAAAAAACATTTCTGGCTGTTGATTTTGACTACGGCACTTGACAAAGGTTTCTTATAATTTCTTATTTTCATACGTGCGTATAGTAACAATTATTGATTAGTTTAGAGGTGCCCACTTTCTATTTATCTAATTGCGTTCAGATCATTCAGATTTAAAGTTATCTTTATTTTCCGTTGCCTTTTAGAGGAAGATTATCATTGAAATAATATGCCCTGGAAATACGCGACATGCGACAGAAATGTCGCGGGTGGCATGAACAGCTGTGTAGACTACACAGTGTAGTCCACTTAAACATCTACATACATAGGACGAAAAGTATGTTACGAAGTACCAAGCCTGACCGCATTTTGCGCCAAAACTACACAAAAATCGAAAAAACCTGACCGGATTTTGAAGACCGATAACCTAGCTATTCGACCTATGCTCACTAATTTATCCACATTTTTAAAGGCAGCTGGGCAACTCACGGATCCGTTCCGACGTGGGCAGTAACGGTCATCGCACGGGTGGCTGCCCGCTGTACCGTATACCGCTCCGCCTCGAATACCGTAACCATCTCGTCGAATCGATCGCCCTCGTACTCGGAGTACGCTGGAAAGTAATGTAAAAATCACTTAAACTAATGTTATGCCTCGCCACATTTGCCTTGCGTGCCTACGCCGTAACCTCATCCGCCGCGTCTCCGTCGTTATGGCGGAGGTTACGGCGTAGGCGCGTAAGGCAAATGCAACGATGCATTACAAAACAATGATAAATAAACACAGAGGGTTTTCGAAATCAAGGATCAGTGCAACCATATCAGATCCGGTCATACATGGGCGGGCTACCTGGAGCTCGATTCAACAGGGGGCATCCGAGCAATAAATGGCTAATTTTAAAAAAAAGTAGGTTATAAAGTACCAAGTCTGACCGGATTGAGCCAAAATTGCACAATAATCGAAAAACATGACCAGATTTTGAGCCAAAATTGCACAGAAATCGAAAAACCTGACCGGATTTTGAAAACTGATAACCTAGCTATTCGAACTATGATAAATTCAAATTGTAAATGTAAGACTGTATTGTTCTCAAATTTCACAAAAAAGCAAAATTAAATAAACAAAAATAAATGA
Source organism: Parapristionchus giblindavisi (assembly GCA_943737045.1). Taxonomy (NCBI): domain Eukaryota; kingdom Metazoa; phylum Nematoda; class Chromadorea; order Rhabditida; family Diplogasteridae; genus Parapristionchus; species Parapristionchus giblindavisi. Next base: position 152,115 of record CALSFV010000400.1, read on the forward strand.
ATAAAGCTCACGGTGCAATGGAAGTCCCGCAGTGGTGAACAGTCCTATGGCCGCAGTTGTCTGCGTGCCCACGTCACGAACATCAACGTCCTGCGGTTGCTGCAATATGACGAACGTCGAATACAGTAATCACACACCAACATATTCACACCGCGTCATCTAAAGATGGCCAACTCCATTGTGTAGAGGTGTCCCTGTCTAGAACCTATGGCCGAAACAGTGCTCCTCGAATTAGTATTGACAAGGGAACTATTTAACCATACCACAAAATTCTCTAATTTTGATACCTTGGCGTGAATCTTCATGGGGCAAGGATCCCGAAAAGCTAGGTCATCAGAATCACATTCGCGTTTTAAGCCCCTTTTTTTGGCATCTGAAAAATGCACTAGATTTGCCTCTCACCCCCTCGTTCTTGACTGCGGAATAGACTCTCGGAAGTGTGTTCAGGGAGACAACTGGTCGAGGGGTGTAGTGGTCTGGAGCGCTTGCGCTCACTCCGCCTTTTGGTGGTTCAAAGAACGTAGATGAGCTGATCTGGTGTTCTCCATGCTCAAGGGAGCCGAGTCAGGAGAGATCCAAGTTCGTGAGCGACTCGAGATGATACAAGAAGAACCGGAAGAGGAGGATATGGATTGTGATGCAGGTGAAGATGACGGAAGATGATGAGAAGATGAAGAAAAATGACATGTTGCATTTATTTAATTTCCATAGTCGTTTTCATTGTTGAATTTTACTGCATTATTGTTATTGTTAAAGAAAAATTTTCTAAACAAAAATATCGTTTTTTAATGCATAGAAAAAAACAGCAAAACTATTTGCTTTCATTGAGGAATTGAACCACCAAAAGGCGGAGTGAGCGGAAGTGCTCCAGACCACTACACCACTCGACCAGTTGTCTCCCTGAACACACTTCCGAGAGTCTATTCCGCAGTCAAGAACGAGGGGGTGAGAGGCAAATCTAGTGCATTTTTCAGAAGCCAAAAAAGGGGCTTAAAACGCGAATGTGATTCTGATGACCTAGCTTTTCGGGATCCTTGCCCCATGAAGATTCACGTCAAGGTATCAAAATTAGAGAATTTTGTGGTATGGTTAAATAGTTCCCTTGTGAGTACATTTGCATGATTTGTAAATTCATTATATGTTCTTTCAATTATTAATATTATTATTATTATTATTATTATTATTATTATTATTATATAACCGTACCAAACTTAGCGATAGCAGGGGCGCAGAGGCGAGGCCAGGCGGTGGCTGACACGACGACGCCGCATCGGAGGACCTCGGCGGAGGTCCTAGCGAGATAAAGTTCTGAAAGTTGGGGCATACGGTAGATCGGTTGGGGCGCGACTCATACCGGGGGACAATTTGGCGCCGCCGCGGCCCAACAACAATTTACGGGAACTGTCGCGGGCGGATTTGGGTCTAGAAATGGTGCTGATAGAAGATGGAATCGGTATAGGAATCCATGAACGGTGGCAAACGGTTAGACACCGTTTATGGACACGGCCTCAGCATCGAATTAATTGAACGTCACCGTTCATGGATACCTATACTGAGGCAGTATGCATGAACGCCGGCAAACGTCCGTTTGCCCGACAAACGTGACGTCACAACCGTAGGCGGAGGCGTTTGTCGAAAATCCTCCGCCTACGCTTTTGACGTCACGTTTGTCCGGCAAACGGTTTGCCGGCGTTCATGCATACGGCCCCTGGTAGTTTTTGGTAAGGCGAAAACCAACAAAAACCTTACCTTGCAAAGACAATTTACTCGCTAAATTTTGCTCCAAATTCGGGGGCGGAGGTAAACTTTTTTCATCGTCTTCTTCGTCGTCCGAAAATTCCACACGCTGAATACTGAAAACGACGCCGATTACCGCAACCGTACCGTAATCAGATGCCTCACCATAAAGTGTTCGGTTTGAGCAAATCCGCAAAACTGGTGATATTGTCGTACAGGTCCAGCATTCGCTCGATGGCCTCTTTTGACACGCCGTGCGTATTTCGTCTACAAAAGGATTACTGTAATTGGCAATTAAAATTGATTGTTTTTTTAAAGAAGACGATTACGGTAGACTACGGTATCATTTATTGATTGATTATCGATTGGAGGCTACCGTACTTCGCTAGTTGACCGGGCTTGTTCTTCCACTGCGTGTTCGGCTCGAGCAGATATATCTCGTACGAATGGCGCACAGCCTAAAGCACTATCATGATACTCAGACAGTATATGCAGGCAAATATCATGATACTCAGACAATATACGCAGGCAAATATCGTGATACTGAAGTGCAGTATACGCAGTCAAATATCATGATACTCCCGGTACGGTGTACGCAGGCAACAATCAAAATACTCAGGCAATATACGCAGGTAAACACCGTGATAATCAAGTGCATTATACGCATGCAAATATCATGATACACAGGAAGTATACGCAGACAAATATCATGATGCTCAGGCTGTGTAAGCAGCCAAACCAGGGGCCACTCACAAAGTTTATGTACGGTTTCATATGCTCTCTGAGCACGTTCGTGTTGTCTATGATGACCGGCGTCTGGCCGTTTTCGATCGCCTTCTTTGCTGAAATGGAATCTCTTTTAAAGGTATACCCGAGCAAGTATTTTAGAACATATTGTGAATATGGTTACTGTAGAAATTGTTCAAATTAGACACACAGCAAGTTACCTTCTTGCTGAGTCTTCTTATGATACTCGTCCAACCGTGACTGATCGAACTCGTACACTCCGTTCCTCATAAACTTATCATCGGCCGAGAGAACGATCGGCCTTCTCGCGTCGTCGGCGTGCGAAGAAACGTTGCAAAACGAGAAGATTTCCCTGCAATCATCGATTGATGATGTGATAATCTGACCGCATTTTGACATTTTTTTTTGTTGAAAACCTTACCGAATTTTGCAAATCAAAATAACGTAGCTATTCGACCTATGATTACGGTACGCGCACAGCGATGGTGCGGGATATTAGGGTTACTGTGATCTCTACATTCAGTTTACACAATCTCCATTAGCCGAACACCCACAGAAAAATCTATAAGGGAATTATTTAGTAGCAAAGTCTGATCACGAAATTTTCCCTTTTAGATAAGGGAATTATTCAGTAGCAAAGTCTGATCACGAAATTTTCCCTTTTAGATAAGGGAATTGGACCCCTATGAGGATGATTAATTCACTTGCAAATGAGGTAAGAGTCCCGCAAAGAGATGTCGCTAGGGGAAATCTTCATCTGCATATCCCTTTTAATTCTTGTGAAACCATTTTGCTTTTCGCAACACACCCACATCAGCCAGTACACAAAAATCGAAAAACCCGACCGCATTTTAAGCCAAAATTTCACAAAAATCGAAAAACCTGACCGCATTTTGAGCCAAATTTGCCAAAAATCGGAAATCCTGACCGCATTTTGAAAACCGATAACCTAGCTATTCGACCTATGCTTATTCTTGTATATCTAGTAATAGTATTAATTTAAATATTGGATATCGAGCCGATTACAGTATTCTAAAATCGCTACGAGAACCAGAAATCGATATACACGAACTTGGCCAGGGTGGTTTTTCCGGATCCGGGCGCCCCACGCAGCAAAACCAACACGTGATGGCCGTTCTTGATGCACTTTTTGACCTCCTCGAGGGGGGCGAGACCGTCGAAGCACTGCTCATGCACGGGCATTGTAGTTTTTTGCTGAAAAAAAAAGAAACAATAACGCGTTATAACGCGTTGTAACGTGTGATGTAGTGTTTGAAAATCGCGAAAAGAACAGAAAAGAAGAGAGAGTGTGTGCAAAATGAGGAGAGTTTTCCCTGCTGTTCTTTTTTTCGCGACGTTTGAGCAGAGTACAAACAACTACTTGATCGAAACCATAGCGAAATGAGAAAACGAATTTACGAATATAGCAAACAATGATATTGTAGACATGCGAAAAGACACATAAAGAACGGAACTATTTTTTTGCAATAACAATGAAAGGATTGATGAAGCTATGTATTTACGGAAAGTTTTAAAACAACGGCGTATTATAATACTACTATGAATTACAGGTGTCAGGCCACCTTAGACTGACAATGAGACTCAATTCGTATGGAAGAGCCTGAATAGGGTGGGGAAGGATCTTCGTGGGGCAATATTACGACTTATGGGGCAACTAGAGACATGACGCTAGATACAAGAGAGCTCGTAGTACGAGCTCGTAGAGAGCTCAGCGTACATGGGCAACCGTTCTCGCTAAGTCTTGTCTCAAGCGACATATCACCTACATATGGTACAGGCATCAGGATCAAGCAATTTTCTTTGAAAGGCAACGATAGTTTCTATGTTGAGAGTTCGAAATCGAGAGGAAACTGTGGTAGGTGTGTAAGCAGTAAAGAAGGATTGAAAAGTGTATGACCATTTTGATTGGCATAGGAAGAGTGCTTATGGAGGAAGATCACATGAGAGTGAAAGCAAGGCGATAGGAGGGAAGGAGGAGAAAGGAGATAGAGAAAGGGAGAGGGGAGGAAGAAGGGAACAAAGAGTTAGAGAAAAAGATAAAGAGAGGAAGGAAAAGATACTCTCGCTCCCCCTATATCTCGCGATCACAGCGCGAATGAAGAACAAGAGAGAGAAAAAAACTGAGGGAGACAGCGTTGGAGTCATAGGTCGAATAGCTAGGTTATCGGTATTAAAAATGCGGTCAGGTTTTTCGATTTTTAGCAAATTTGGCTCAAAATGCGGTCAGGTTTTTCGATTTTTGTGAAATTTTGGCTCAAAATGCGGTCATGTTTTACGATTTTTTTGGAAAATTTTGGCTCAAATGCGGTCAGGCTTGGTGCTTTGGAACATACTTTTCGACCTATGGTTGGAGTGCGTCAAATATGGGAAGAAAATGATGCATAGTGATAAGGTTATGAGAAACAGTCGGTAAAATGACAAGAAAGACAACCAAGCCTACCGCTTTCATGAATGCATAAAGAATGAAGAGGACAAGAACAAGACAAGACATCATAAAAAGAATATAAAAAAAATAGAATTAACAGTTGTATGAAAAGCAGAATCGTCAGTGAAAAGCTGAACGCGAACGGTCACACTTGACTTAAAAATTCAAACATTGTTGTGTGATTGCTCAAAAGTACCGTAACCAAATTGAAATCCGAGTGCTCACTAAATTCCGGATATCATTTTACGGTCGTCTGTTTGATATTCTCAAATTTTAAATTTTCATTTTTGTTGTTACCTTCTTTGTCTATTTCATATTTTGTTAAGCAAATCGCGTAAATTAACATTCATCGGGAATTACCATATCTATTCATGCGCGTTCATGCATTCTATGACACGTCAATACCAAGAACACATTTTATTTTGTGAATTTAACTTTACTATCTCGTTGTTGTATTATATTTTGTGTGTTCCTAATTCCGTATTTCTTTGCCATACTCCCCCTGAAACCCACATAAGTTGTTATTATTATTATCATTATTATTATTATTTTAAGTGCTTTCAAATCCGGGCTCGAATGGGATCGAAGGCTGTGGAGGAGCGCCGCTTGCGGTTGGTCTATGGTTAGTGTTCGTTTGTATTTCCATAATAATATGATGATACCGCTTCGCCTTGTTATACCACTATCATGGCAGCTATAAATTATTTTATTTATAAGCCTTCGATTTTAGATGCTCTCGACTTGGGAAACCCAAAGAAGGCGCTCCAGGAGGCGGACAAGGTTCTCAAAAAGCATCCCAACACCCACACTGCAAAGGTTTGTTGTTACCCAATTATTTCTCACAATGTTCTATAGACTATGAAAGCCAAAACGACCGCTCAACATAGAAACTCTCTCAAATGCAATCGTCTTTCGCTTGTCTTGCTATGGAAACAAAATGGCTTGAACCAGAATACTGTGTTCTGCTACATCATATACATATTTTGCTTGGAAGAGCATGGCAATACACACAGAGAAAAAAAGTTTAATCCGCAGTCCACTAGACCTATGCAATGAAATAAATGTAATACTTCACAGGCCTTGGGTGCTGTGGAGTACACTTTTTCACTATGTGTACGTACATGTACATTTGCGTTGTTCTCTTATTCTATCGAATGTTCGCTTATCTATTGGTGAAATCTAGCAGGCAGGTCTCCAGATCTGTATCTAATCGATAAGTCCTTATTTCGCGATCAACCAGATCTGTAAGCTAATCAATATTTCCTTATTTCGTGATCAACCAGATCTGTATCTAATCAATAATTCCTTATTTCTTAATCAATCTATAATTCCCAGGTTCTTCGTGCCCTCTCGCTCATCCGCATGGAGCGCATCTCCGATGCCTGTGTGCTCCTTGAGGAGCTCGAAACCAACGCCGCTCAGTACGAAGACCCGACCCTGCAGGCGTTCGTCCACTGCTTCAAGGTGCCGTGTCGATCGATCGATACTTGACAAGTACAGTATCCAAACAATCCGTTCAGGAGCTCAATCAGCCCGAACGCATCAGTGCGCTGTACGAGAAAGCGGCAGCTGCCAATCCATCGGACCATCTGTACACGAGTCTGTTCATGTCGCATGTGCGCTGCTGCAACTACAAGGTTATCGATTTTTCGGACATTTTATCGATTATCGATCGATTTTATAAATCTTTTTTCCGTAGACTACGTTTACATGTCAAGCGTATTTTCATTTCGAAGTCAATATTTGTTAATATGCAAATGCACTCTCTTACGCACTGAAAACGAACAGTAACTAATAAATAAATAGAAAATAAATAAATAAATAGGACACTTTTTTTATTCCACGAGTAACAATCCGCCACAGTATCTGTGATGCTACAGTATCACACCATTTCCTCTCAGGAGCAGCAGAAGACCGCACTGGCGCTCTACCGTATCCATCCCACCATACCGTACTATCTATGGGCGGTCATGAGTGTGGTCATGCAGGTACGGTCCGATATTGTCTACCGTAATACCGTAACCGGATTTTAGGCTTCCGAGAATCCGGACATGGGCAAGAAGATGCTGCTGCCGCTGGCGCACAAGATGCTCATGAAGGTTTGGTTTTTTGGGATACGTCGTTCAATTACACCACAATTGTTGTTCTATGCTTTATTGTGAAACGTCGTCCAACCACACCGTTCAATTACACCACAATTGTTCTTCTATGTTTTATTGTGAAACGTCGTCCAACCACACCACTGCAGATCTACACCGATAACGGTGATAAGTGGGCGAATCCGGCCGAGGTTGAGCTCGTTGTCATCGTTCTCGAGAAGCAGGTATACGGTAGATTTGGGCATATTTCGGAGTATATGATATAATATAAAAGTAATTAAATTATATATTAAGGGTAAACTCCGTGCTAACTTTACTTGCCGCTCTGGCAAGTAAAGTTTAAGCTGTACATTTACAATACTGTAGATTGCAAGTAAACATTGAAAGGTGCTTTATGGTGTTTCGACCGCTATGCCAAAAGTGCTGTTCAAAATCACGAAAAAATGAGGCGAGATAGAGAGTGCTCAACGAGGAGAGGATTCTCTGCTTTTATATTATTTTTTTTGAACAGAGCTAAAGTAGTGAACCACAGGAAGCATTTCATATCGTAAACTATTCGAGAACTACAGTATTCTCTTGCGAGTCCAGTTCATCTACAGTATCCATCATTATCGATTTTCCAGGGTCGTTTCGTGGAGGCGGCGGACGTGCTGGAGTCGCCCGCGGCCCAGCTCCTCTCATCCACGTCCGCCATGCTCATGATCAGAATCATCCAGCTGCGAATTGCAGCGAAGCAGTGGAACGAGGTGCTCACGGGCTTTGAGGAATCGCTGAGCAAGTGGGATTTATAATAATAATAATAATAATAATAATAATAATAATAATTAATCAACGCTGTGATTATAATATAGGGCGAAACGAATCCGATGACGATAACAGTTTTTTTAATCATGAAACAAAAAAGAGCGCAGTAGGGAGAGTGGGGAGAAGGTGGTCGCTACTTCCAGTTGCTTTTCTGTTTCGCTATTATTATTATTATTGGTGGTGATCTGTTTGATTTGTTGCGGCCATCGGACCAATATTCTATCATTATATAATAGTATTTATACGTATTAATCAAATAACAATGAATCGCCTGATGTTAAATCGCCTGATGTTTTTTTATATTCTTTTTATATTCATTATATCTCATAGTCATATCACAGTCGTAGTAAAATTATGGCCAATCATTGATCTTCCGCAGGAATTTGTGTGCCTTGAATAACGGGATTCGCCTTTACCATTTTCCCCTTTACATGGTGAATCGGCGTTTCATAGTTATCCCATATTTGCCAAATTTGTGCGAAATCTAGTCAGTAGAGAGCTAACAATCATGTGACTACAATTATGTGCTCAGCTAACAATTAAGGATCGAATGTGCGGATCAATGGCTCCTGTGGGTGCATCTGTTCGATGCCACCTTCGGACTGGTCGAGGAGTGCACGGAGGAGGCAGAGAAGCTCAGGTTAATAATAATAATAATATTATCGATTGATTTTGTGCCTGTTTATTGATCAATGATACACAACTGCAAAATTAGTCCATATATTGATTGATTGAATTTTGACTATTTTTACTCGCGTTTTGTCTAAAAATTTGGGAACCAACGCCGCACTTGAAGTTCTTTGATATTCCCTTTATTGATTGATTCAGTGCGTTATTGATCTACCATTTCAGATTCGTCGATCGCGCCTTTACCATTGTGCAGAACGGTCGCGAGGTGAGCAGTGAAATTTGAAACTCCGCTCTAGCAATGCTCTCTCGCATTATTTGCCTGCGAGAGAGCGTGGTCAGAGCGGAGAGTCAAATTAACTCGGGTGTATGTCTTTAATATGCATATTTAATCAATAAGATGATTATTGATTGCTTTTAGATCGCCCCAGGCTATCGTGGTCCGCGCATGGCTCACTTTGAGTTCATCGCGCGTCTTGAGAAGATCGGGCTGTACGATCCCTCCAAGTACGGTAAGTATGGGCGCAGTACAGTGTGACTATCGATTAGAAAGTACGGTATGCGCGTCACTTATCAATAGATAGGAGAATACGGTATGCGTGTCGCTAATCAATCGATAAGTGGATACGGTATCCGCGTCGCTAATAAATCGATAAGTGGATACGGTATGAGCATCACTAATCAATCGATATCAGGCGACAAAGTGGCCCTTCTACTGTCCTACGTGCGCCAATTCTACACGCGACCCTCGTGCTTTGTCGATCTGATCAAGTGGCTGCACATTGCGAGTGATCGATCTGATGAGGTGAGAGGTGTACGGTAGTGTCCATACGTGGGCGGCATTGTCGCTAGCGGCAAGACCCACCCGGTGTTTGCACCCGACCTACCCGATTTAGCCAAACAACACTGAAAAATGAAAACAATTTAACCAAAATTCACTGTAAAATTAAATTTGTGGGTGCTACCCACCCGATTTTTGCGCCCGATACACTCGATTTTAATTTCCAGCGGTAAAGGTTGCCCACATATGGTAGTGGCATTGCGTAATCGACAACTGACTTTTATTAATCCTGCACATACTTTCAGGTGGAGGCGGGCATCGCGAAGATTGTGGACGACGCGATGCGAGCAGCGATCGAGCAGATGAAGCTGGAGCAGAATGGAGTGAGTGATGGGGTGAATCTTTTGAGGAACTTGAATCGGGGGTGAAACATGAAAGCGACTGGTTTGAGTTCCGAAATTCGCTTTCCTTTTTGTAAACTTTAAAAGCAGTAAAGTTATTCATGAATCTTGACAAGCGTGATGTCACAAGCGCTGGTGTTTGCCAAATATTGCTTGCCTGCGCTTATGACGTCACGTTTGCCGAGAAAATGTCGGCTAAACTTCAAAGGTCATCTAGATTCATAAGCAAATCACGCTTCTGGATACTGTATTTATTTTCGTACCGTAACCCCCGTTTTCTTCCGCTCAGGACGAATTGGAGCGGGTGGATCGGCCAACGACGAACGTCGCCGAGTGCTGGGCGATCGTGCTGCAGGAGCGCGTGCGTCGCTGGTACGGCAAGGAGATGCGGGCGGATGACGTCACTCGAAGGTATACTGTAGTTTGGTATTCTGTAGCTTGCTGCTGTGGTTTGATCACGAACTGCGAGAGGTCGGTGGTTGTGGTATGCACTCGTGATGTGCTCACTTCTCTTGAAGATCAAATTCCAGCCAGTCATGTTCTGGTTTCATGAATTTATGATCTTCACCTTGGTCTGTTGGCTCTTGCTCACATTAGCTTATGTCGTAGATTATGTCGTATTATAAATGTATCAAGTCAACAAGCGGAATGCTATAATCATCTGAATCATGTCTGACATTGAGCCTAACAATTGTGTAATCAATAATTCAATATCTATCCAACAAGAACAAAGGCAACACGATGAATGATATATTCTGAATCATGTCTGACATTGCAGCTAATCAATAAATCAATATCTATCATTCAGAGCCGGCTATAATCATCTGAATCATGTCTGACATTGAAGCTAATCAATATCTATTATTATTATCTATCATTTAGAGCTCGCGTCCTTCGCATCGCTCGTGGTCTTCTTCACACACAGAGTGTGCAGGCGCCCTCCGGCGCCCTTGCTCATCTGGCCGCCGAGGGACTGTACGAGTGCTACAGAAATGGTAGGTAGAGGCGGGTACTGTAGACTGGGATATCTAGTGAGGATTACGGTAGCGGATGTGTTCTTATCGACAACTGACGTATTTCTCAGAAATATTTAGTGAGGATTACGTTAGATGATGAGCTCTTATCGACAACTTTAATAATAATCATAATAATATTTATGCGTTTTCGAGAAAACAGAACAAAACGAGTAATTTGCATGAATGAGACGAGATAGAAACGGTAGTTGATTAATAAATAACTGTCGAAATAGAATTACTGTGGGAAATTTATTATATTATATATTATATTATATTATTAATATAATAATAATAATATAATATTATTATTCAGGCGACTCTCGTTCGCTGTACGAGCTCGTGCTGTTGTTGGAGACGGCGGCGCGCAATTGGAACGACGATCACGTCAGCAAGCTTGCCCTTATGAATGTGTACTCGCTGTTGGGTGAGTGAACTGATATTTATTTATTTATTTATTTATTTGTTAATCCATCAGTTAAAACATGAATAATGAAAGGGGAAACTTAAAATGAACGTTGATATTAAGGAAGGACGATATTGGATTATAATGTTTTGATTGTAGGTTCATAGGTTATCCCTGCAATGAATATATGGGGAGGGATATTGATAGAATGGAACGTGAAATCAACTAGTTGACAATTGATAAACAATTAAACTCCTTGAAAAGATCTTTCGTAAAGTCGCTGAAGTTCAAAATAAAATCGCAGAGAGCTAAAATTTGGTTCTTTAACTATACTATCAGTGGTGCCCTATGCACAGTTAGTAAGAGCATCTGAAAAAATCGTTCCGACGAGTTGGGTGATCAACATGCAGCAAATGTTCATCTACAATTTTTTGGTGCAACGAGTAATTGGTTCGACATATATCAATTTCTGGATCCATTGCCTGCAGAAATTTCGGGGCTTGCAACTCGAAAACGAAGAAAGATATGCCGTTTTGAAATGAATATCGATACTTTCTGACGATACTGTGTGATGGCTTTGTACACTACAATTGTTTTTGCTTATATCGTATGTTGCAATTATAATATTTATTTAAAAAAAAATAAATGATGTTTTTCAGGCTGCCCGGGTCGCATGCGACAGCTGTCGGAGCTGCTGGATATCAAGATGGTGCAGCGTGACTCTCTCGGTCATCTCGGATTCCACGCTGCTGAGCTGGGCGGCCATATTCAGTTCGTAAGTAGCTAGCGGGTTACTGTAGTGCTTAGGCTATATTGCATAGAGATTTCCGAAGATCGGATTTAGCTAGACTCACAATGCTTTGATAAGGATGTGAAACTGGAAATTGCCTGGTCACTTGGGGTCATTGGGACTTGGATTGGTTGGGATCTGTCTGCATTCTTATGTTAAGTTAGTCTCATCGCATTACAGGCCGCTGTACACTACACTGGTCTGGGCGAATTCTACGATCTCGCCGAACGAGAGGTATTATCGATTTATCGATCAATAATTGTCTATTGTTCATACGAGTTTGGCCTTCCCTGTAACTATAGCAGCCTGTCATATATTGATAAACCCTGCGACAGACTTATTTTGTTCATGTATGACGACGGTCAATTGATAGGGGATGAGGCCATCGATATATTGACCAATCAATAATATCGATCAGCAAATCAATCAATATGTTCAGATCAGCGAGTGTCTCATCACGGCGTACAAGAACGGCGCCTTTACGCAGATCGAGGGCGTGGCCAAGCTGCGGAGAAAAATGAGAATGAGTATTATGGTAAGTGGGAGTGAATGATCTTTGATCTGTGGTCTTTGATGGCCACTGGCCAGCCTCTTTCTCTAACACTAGTGCACACATGAAAATGAGAGAGATAGAGTGCACTATATATTGTATTGTGTGGTATGGTAGAGTACGGTATTCCTCCTCGAGGATACCGTACCCTTGGAGCACACCCTGATTACCATACACACAGGCTATGGCCGCGGACACCTCCAACCGGTGGATCTCCTCCGCCTTCTCACTCAAGATCATCGAGAACGTCGTCGCGATCATGAAGGGAGACAGTGAGCCGATTGGTGAGATAACGGGGGTACTGTACAACTACTGTATGGGATACCGTAGAGGAGGGTACTGTAGAATTGTTGTATAGGATACTGTAGACTAGGGTACTGTAGAATTACTGTATAGGATACTGTAGGGAGGGTACTGTAGAATTGTTGTATAGGATACTGTAGACTAGGGTACTGTAGAATTACTGTATAGGATACTGTAGAGGAGGGTACTGTAGAGTTGATGTATAGAATACATTAGAGGATTTTACTGTAGAATTGCTGTTTAGGATACTGTAGAGGAGTGTACCGTAGAGTTGCTGTCTAGAATACTGTAGAGGAGTGTACTGTAGAATTACTGTACAGGATACTGTAGAACGTACTGTAGCTACAGTACGAGGAAATCTATAATCAAAGTTTTGGTATCGATCGAAGATTACGGTAGCTATAGATTACGGTACGGTAGGTAGCGGACACGGTGTCATTTCCTGTTGTACAGATTGGGAATCGCTGTCGGACAATCGCGACTACACCATCTTCCCGCCAGGCGACGCTGACGTCACCGAGGAGATCAAGGAGTTCGCGCCGCACTCCAAGGATGAGATTGTACGCTAGCGTGCACTCGATAGGACTATCGACAACTGACTTTTTAACACTCTTCTTTTATTTTGCAGATTGACATCTCTCGTACGCGCCATCTGATCATGCGAGTCGCCGCGAACATTGCCCGAGGATCTGCCGAAGTTGTTGGGTACGGTAGTTAACGATTGATTGATTGATTTGGTTGGTGTACGGTGGTTATCGATTGATTGATTGATAATAATAATAATATAATAATAATATTTTATTCCTTCAAATGAACGCATCGGGGATGGGGATCGGGAATATCTGTTAGATAGTCTTGTGAAGGATGTCCGTCGCCAAGGCGAATCGGTGAGATGTGGGGGTTGAGGAAGAGGCAGCAGGAATGTTACCAATTCAGAACATTTCATGAGTGAATATGTACCTCAGGGACAATCACATTATATGGGATATTTTTGACGTGATTACGAAAGACTGTTGGTGAAGCCTGCACAATAGCATCAGGGAGATTATTCCAAATATCAATAGTTCGTGAGGCTAATGTTGAGTGGGAAGTGGTTGATATTTTGAAAGGTAGAATGATTCTCAACGAATTGCCGTTTCTCAGATGCATTGTTTGATTGTTTTGATTTGCATACGGTAGTTTATTGATTGATTCAGAGCGCATCTGAAGAGCTTGAACGAGCACATTGAGCACTGTCTGGCGACGTATCCCGAGGAGCAGGCTAAGGTGGGTTACGGTAGTTGCAGTTATGATATCATCGAGAGTGAAGATCTATACATTGCATAGAGTTTGAGTAATCAAAATATTATTATTATTTAAAAAAAAGGTAACGTTTTGTCCTTGAAATAACATGATGTTTCAAAGTTAGTGATGTTTCAAAGTTTCAAAGTTAGTGATGTTTCATGATGTTTCAAAGCTTGCGACACAAATGCCGCAGGTGGTATGAACCTTTGTGTTTTCCACTTATGTCTCTATTAGTCGACTAAATCATCAAAAGTGGTCAATTATTATTATTATTATTATTATTATTATTATTATTATTATTATTATTATTATTGCAGCCTCCCACGCTCTCATGCACTCCTCCCTCGTTCCTCGGAGAGTGGCTGCACACTGGCACCCTCCACTCGCCCCTTCGTCTTCTCCGAGGAGGACTCGAGATGATCGAGGCTCACGGAGACGCGGAGAAGGAACGGGCGGCATTCCCGAGTGGGGAAGAGATGGAGAAGATGTTTGGAGGTGGGGATTTGTGATATTTTATTAGAGATTTGTCAGATTTTTTTGCCACTCGTTTTGTTCTTCGAAAGATGGACTAGATAGGTAGTTTTGCGTTCCACTGATTGGCCTTTAAACTGTGGGGATTAAAGTTTAAGTTTCTTCTCTCTTTTCATGGAATAAAATTACAACTTGAAATAGACGAGCAATCTAAGTTGTAGCATTATTATAAATCTGCTCGAATCGGTAAAGTGTTGCACGCTCTCTCAGTTTTCCTATGTTTTCTATGCCTGACGAGAGAGTATGAGAGAGCGTGCAAAACTGAGAGGGCAGATTTGCAACTTTGTTTTGTGGGAACCTTCTTATTCCAACTATTCAGTTTTAACTTTTTTGTAAAACTTTTACCACTCGTCTATGTCTTTGATAGAGAGGTGTAGTTACTGGCATGGCTGTTTTGCGTTTCACGGTTTGCACTTTAACTTGTCGTGATTAAACTTTCCGTGATGACTCGTATTGGTCTGGGAAACAATTGAAGCTTCAAATAAAAATAATAATAATAATAATAATAAAAAAATAATAATAATATATCATATAATATAATATTAAATAGAGCAATCTAACTTGTAACATTATTGCAGATCTGCTCGCATCGGTGAAATCGTCGATCGATAATCCGTCCAAGGCCAATACCGTACTCCCCGTCTCGACTGCTCTCAGGTAAAGGTTATATTGATTTATTGATTTATCTATAAAAAAGGAAAACCATGATAATATATCCAAACATTGTAAAGGAATACCGCTTAGATTATCGGTAATGATCAAAATGATTGAAGTTTCAATATCATGCCAATCAATAATCGACTACAGTAATCTCTTACTTCGTTTCAAGATTCGCCTCTCGTGCCCTGCAATCGATCGCGTTCTGTCGTCAAATCACCAGAATCATCGAGTTCCGTCTGGTGGGTGATCTCACCGCGAAGCAGCGCCTGAAGAAGGCTGAGGTACGGTGGAAATATCGATTTTCATGTTTTTAGTAGTCTTTTCTGGTATTTTCAAACTGGTAGTTTAGTTTTTTTTTTATTTCCCACTAGCCGTTGACGTACAAGTCTACGGCTAGTTGAACGTAAGTTTACTAGAAGTGGTGTATAATACGGTAATGCATTTCGTCCAATGTTATTTCACTTGTAGTAAACTAACAGCAAACTGCTAGTTTGGAAATACCAGAGTTGTTGTCTTGACAAGGGTACGACGTATAATTTTCTCGAAGCATCTTATTGGGCAGCCCGGGAAACATCTAACTGAATCTCAATCATACATTTTCGGTGCCCTCAACCATAGGTCGAATAGCTAGGTTATCGGATTTTAAAATGCGGTCAGGTTTTTCAATTTTAGGCAAATGTGGCTCAAACTGCGGTCAGGTTTTTCGATTTTTGTGAAATTTTGACTAAAAATGCGGTCAGGTTTTTTGATTTCTTGGGAAATGCGGTCAGGCTTGGTACTTTGTTACATACTTTTCGACCTATGCCCGCAACGAATTAATTTTACATAGTGAGTCGATTTAGAAAAATCTTTATTTTTCGTTTAAATTGTAATCTTTCACATTAAAAAATGAGCTTTATATAGTGGGTCGAAACTGAAAATGAGCCGAATATAGTGGGTCAATCCTCACACTGTGAGGGTATGAAAATGTATGATCTCAATAAAAAAATATAATTTAATTGAAACTATTTATAATTCCAGAGTGATGGACGATGCGCTGCTCTGGTGGCTTTGTTCGATTCGATTCGACTGGTTACCGAGAAAATGGGTGGACTTTTGGATGAATTGAAGGACAAGGTACGTCAAAAATAATAATTTTGGTGTAAATAAATAAATTTACATATTTTATATAAACTATCTGTACATTTGTGTATAATATTAATGGGAGCCACCGTACCGCTCTGTCACAATGAATTTTACTTTAAAAAATATATTGATGGATTATTGGACAATATTGATTGAAATATTGATTGAATCGGTGTTGCAGGTAGAGCAGCGTACGGAGGAGTGCTTCCCTGCGACCGATGAGGGATTCTGGAATGTTGTAAGTTTACAACATTTATTTATTTATTAAAACAAGTTTTCCATGAAACGCTATCACTGCTATGGCCTAGCCCCAGGCCTCTCTATCACTACTTTGTACTTCAGTCAGTACTTTATGTGCCTTGAATAATGATGATGATGACTACCTTTTCAACGTTTTAATAGATATTGGCTTACGAAGGGCAGTAAAATCATGAAACAATGAATAGCACGGGGTATAGGTGGTTGATACCATACGTGGACGGGCATTGCCGCTGGAAATGAAAATCGGGGGGGGGGGGGGGGGGGGTCGGAAGCAAAAATCGGGGGTCGGAAGCAAAAAAATGGAGCATTTATACGTCATTTTGAGTGATTTTTTTGGAAAATCGGGGGGTCGTGTGCCAAAAATCGGGTGGTGTATTGCCGCTAGCGGCAGTGGTGCCCGCGTATGGTTGATACTACAAGTTGCTTTTCTGTTTCGCTATTATTGTTAATATTGGATGTGATGTGTTTGGTTTGCTAGTCAGATTGCAAGTTGTAAAAAATCAACACACTATCTAGTTCGGCGCTTCCCAAATTCAGTGAATTTTCTTGATTATTAATTAAAATTAATGGTTTAGTAATACGATAAATAAATACATAAATAGTGTTATGATAAATAAAAAAATCAATAATCAGGAATGGGCCGCGCTGATGTTGTCAGAGAAGAAGGAGGTGGACGATATCATTCTGCGCTCGTACCTTTCGTCGATCGACGAACTCAAACAGTGTCTCATCGCCTGATTATCGATTGATTGCCCCTGATTATCGATTGATTCATCCTGATTATCTATCGATTCACCCTGATTATCATTTAATTCACCCTGATTATCGATTGATTCACCCCTGATTATCGATCGATTCACCCTGATTATCATTTAATTCACCCATCGATTCATTCACCCTGATTATCGATTGATTACCACTGATTATTGAGTGATCTATCGATTATTTTTGCTCTTGTTCTATCACCTCAGTTCCCCCGTCATACTGTAAGAATTAATCAATAATATGTCCTCTGTTAATGATATCTAGAATAGCATGATATTTGTCGCACAATGTTTTTTCTCTAAAATATATGTTTTAAAATTGTTTTTTTTCTCTCTGATTATCATAGATTTTGTTTAGAGTAGTTCTTATTCGTCTGTCCTATATAACGTTTGTGGTGTTGTTACAATCCTCCATTGTGGCCCAGCCCCTTTCCAGTCATTGCCATGTACTTTCTTGCTACAGTATCCCACCTATAACTACAGTATCCCACCTATATCTACAGTATCCCTCCTATATTTCCCTCGTTCCCTTATCGTAACCCATCTCACACCGTAATCATTTTCTATTGTTGTCCTTCTAACGCTGTGATGGTCTTTGTATTCTGGTGCGCCCCGGTTTTCTGTCGAAAATATGCGAAAGAGTGTGTGAAACGACGAGATTTTCTTTTCTTTTCGCAATCTTTAACGCATACTGAACATAGATAGCTGTTTCTCAGTGTGCCAACAAAAATATTACAGTCTCATCCCCCATCCCGTCCCACTTATGTTTCACCTGCACCCAGAGATAACATAAGACATGTGAAGTGTTACATTTAACACTTTAAGTTATTTTAACACCGACAAAATGTTAAATATAACACTTCACAGGTCTTATGTGCTGTAGGTTACACTTTTTTCTCTGTGTGTACCCTACTTCTTCTATTATGTATTAATCGTTGTTGTGTTTGTTGACTGTTTATCTCAAATAGAATTTAAAATTATGTTTTTTCTCGTGCCTTTATTATTTCTATGTGACATTTTTGAGGAAATATGCAAATGCATGCAAGACAGACTATAAGAACTTATTCGTTTGTTTTCGTTTGTGAATTTATTGATTTATTCATTGATTGTTCTGAGATGTGATAAATGGCATTGTTCGCAATTGAGACTCACAGTTTACAAATTTTTGTGAATGAACTAGAGGTAAAGAACGGAGTGCAAATGCCCTTAGAAATGGGATTAAATGATTAAATCGTTCGTCTCCGAAATATAAAACCCTACACGTGTACTTGAAACACAAGTTTATTGATGTTTCGGGCTGAAACGACATTTTTTTCGTTGATAGTGAGGTTATATGAAGACTAGCGCGGCAAACTAGGAGCTGTGTCAAATGTACTTTAGTTAAAATACAGTGTTTGATGGGATAAATATCTCGGGACTATACTATTGACAACTATGAGAGAGATCCTCGTGTCGGGGGGTATAGCTCATTTTCAACCAATTTCTTTGCGCTCAACCATTTTGTATTTGATGAAGCACCCTTGTGCTGTACGATAAATAAATAAATAAAGTTGTTCTCATAAGTGCGGTCGTTTTCCGGCACTACTTCAGAATAGGGTACCAGCCCAAAATAATAGTATAATTGCCTAATATAAACGTCCTTTCCTTTGTGTTAATTTCATTTTTCATGTCCTTTTGGACTTGCCCGGTGTACTGGTACCCTATTCTGAAGTAGTGCCCGTTTTCCATATTCATTTCATCCATATTATTCTTGCTATACTCATTCATTTCATCGTCTTTTCTCTATCAGAGACGGTCGTCGACCCCCTTCAGCCATCAATGGACATCGCTGATGATGACTGCAGTCTCGCCTGTGACACGGCGGAGGCCATCGAGTTGGATGATCTGAGTGAGTGCTCAAAGATCAAAGATCAATTTTTTATCGTAGAAAGATCAAAGATCAATTTTGTTCCGTGGAAGTTCATCGATCACACTGCCGACCATATTTGAGAAATTACTATCGTCATCTTCGTTTTTCGAGGGATTGAACGCGCAACCCGAATATTATTTTCCGCTACGTTCTCTAGTAGGCAACGAAAGCGAGAGTGCAGTGCCGGAGAGGAGAGTTTTAAATTAGCCCTGGGTGTTAAAATTAGCTCAGGGTGTTAAAATTAGCTCAGGGTGTTAAACTTAGCTCGGAGTATTTTCCCATACTTAATGCAGTGATTCAGTTAGACTAGCCGAGACTCGCGAGGACCTCATCGAGAAGATCACGTCGGATTGGGATGTCGACAATCCCTCCGTGCATCCGCTGAGAAATGTCTCCATGTTAGTACCAAGCAACGCCCATTTTGCCCAAATTCCGCCCATTTCAGGCTCAATGAAGCGACCGAGATCCATACTGGACTTGAGCCGACAACAAGAACCGACCGGTTAGCTCTAATCTAATAAATTGATTAACCGATAGATCAATCTATTTTTTTTATTTTATATTTTTTTTATTCCAAATTCAGAATATTCCAAAATCAGAATATTCCAAATTCAGAATATTCCAAAATCAGAATATTCCAAAATCAGAATATTCCAAAATCAGAATATTCCAAAATCAGAATATTCCAAATTCAGAATATTTCTGTTGATGGCAAGAGGGAGGTAGAGAAAGATCAGCAGACAAGAAAGGGGGATGACTAACGGGGTGAATGAATGAATAGGCAAAGAATGTTAGATAGTTTTCTCAAGATTATAGCGCGTCGATCTGATATTATGCCTAAACAATCCCTCATGGATGAAATTAAAGATGCTCTCTTAGATCTCGCATATTCATATTGATATTTTATTTATATTGATATTGTGATATTTTCGCTATTCTCATTCCAATGCGAGATATTGCGGGTGAAAGTCAAGACGTTTCCACAAATTCCGACATTCGACAGCGTCTATCTTCGTCGAAATTGATCTTACTTCAAATCGAAACGTTGCACGCAACAAGGATCAGTGGAATCATATCATGTCACTACAGATCCGATGACCCACCGCTTAGTTGGTCTCGATAAAGTGTTCAAATGTTTAAAAAAATGTAAATAAATCGAAACGCTATCTTCTCCGGCACTGTATCACAAATACATTTTCTTTAAAAAAATGATTTATACCAGGTTTACTTTTTCATTATCCGTTAGTTGCATCGATCCTTTTGCGACTTGCGTGTTATGTTTGCTGAAATCATAGATGGATTGTTGTTCAATATTGATTTGACGAACGATTTTATTGTGAGTAAGTCATGGCGCCATCCCATTAAAAATCAGTTAGAACGTGAAAAAAATCGAAAATTTCGCAATATCTTTTTTTTTGGGTTTATTTTGTTTTTTTTCTCGATCTAACAAGGGAAGTCAGGTTGGGCGGTCCCGGACTTCGGGATGGGACATCTACCATTCGATAGGTATCCGAAAAAGAAGATTTTTCATGTTGGTCATTTTGGCAGAATGCCCCTGGGCACAGAGTTATTTGCATATTTCTCCGGATTTTCGCTCTACAATGAAACATATTCTTTGTGAGATAGCTTGTGCGGGAATCGAACTTGCAAGCAAAAGATACATAGACCATCCTCTTTAAGTAAATATAAAAATAAATAAATTCATTTTAGTCATTGCTTGTGTTGTTTACCACTCTTATTCACCACTGCTTCCTTTCGATCTCACAGAGAATGTGTTTCATTGTAGGGCGAAAATCCGGAGAAATATGCAAATAACTCTGCGCCCAGGGGCATTCTGCCAAAATGACTAACATGAAAAATCTTCTTTTTCGGATACCTATCGAATGGTATATGTCCCATCCCGAAGTCCGGGACCGCCCAACCTGACTTCCCTTGTAAGCAAGAAATATTTTTGGAAATATAAAATATGACATCTTTTTGTCCGCTAGTGTACCATTTGTCCCATCCCATCGCGTAGTGGTTAAACAGCGGTCTACTAACCGCATTGACGCGGGTTCGAAACCTACAAATATCAATTTTTAGAGATCGCTTTTTTCTCTCTTTTGCCTGCGATATAAAGCAAAATTCATTTATGACTCTAAAGTACAACTAGCTGAATTAACATGCAATAAACAAGAGAAAAATGCATAAATATACTGAGGATTGGGCTATGTGCAACCTTTATATTTGAGCATTGTCAATGATGTTTCGTTCAGAGACCCTGTGCCTTCAAAGCCTCGTATGGTCACCGCAAGCACTCAAACTACTCCGGTTCGAATCTTTCATGTCCATTAACTTTTGATCGATATTATTATGATATTATTATTATTTATTATTAAAATAATTAATTATTATTCCAGGAGGCAGCGATCAAGTCTACGGCTAGTGGGTATGATAAATAAATTACTAGATATATAAAAAATACCAGAGTCATTGAGTACTCTTTCAATGCTGACACCTTTGTCAATGGTCTCTTCGACGCTCTATGATCTCTCATTGTTAGAGAACAGCGAAATAATGTGCGCGGTGAAGAGGCCATTGAGTTAGGTCACTCTCCCTTTCAGTGTTGTCGATTCTGATGCTCCGAAGCAGTCTGCCGGACGACAAGCGCGAGTGAGTTTGATATTGGGCGTATAAAAATCACTCGTTTTCTTTGTCCGCAGTAGTTCTTGCTTTGCGTAGTTCAAAAACTATGAACGCTCTCGTTCAAATATCAAATCGGCGAAAGTCAGACAGGTTAGGTGTGAGGAAGTAGAGAGGTAATGCTACAATACAGCCCGATCTCCTTTTGTACACGAGTACCACTGTGGCGCACTGCGGCGATCATTGGCGCTCATCATTTATTTCTGTGGGTACTGAATATTTTTCGATTCTCAAAGTCTTAATCATGAGTTTCCGCTATCAAAAGTTGTTTTAATGACTAAAGAAACTGAAAAAATTATTTTATTAATGATAAAAAAAACAATTAAAAGACAAATCACACTGGTCCGGATACGATGGGTAAATATTTACTGGAAAGGTATACTGTAATATTGCGCATCGATCGCACCATCGCCGTAAGATATTTTTCGAAATTTACAGTACCAAAATAACAGTAGTAGTTTTGTTTCACTTTCTTTAGCCATTAAAACAACTTTTAAATTTACAGTAGTTTCGTTTCAGTTTCTTTAGTCATTAAAACAAGTTTTCATAACGAAAACTCGTGATTAAGAATTTGATTATCGAAAAATATTCAGTACCCATAGAAATTAATGATGAGCGCAAATGAGCGCGGCAGGGCTCCGCAGTGGCACTCGTGTACAAAAGGGGATCGGGCTGTACTGTATAAAGGATACTCTGAAAAAGTGTGTGTGCAAGCTTTTCAATACTCATATGAGATATATTCTATCATATTCTATCATATTCTATCATATTTTGGTTTTTCAGCCATTACTTTTTTCGCAGTCAACCATTTCTCTTCATTTTTGTATGTTTGTATAGATGATACTGTGCTATAGTAGTCCAATTTTTATTGATTTTGGATTACAAACAACTGAGTAGTCACCAGTTTTCAAAAATTGACAATTTTCGCAGTATAAAAACATACTAAAAATGAAGAGAACCGGTGACTGCGAAAAAAGTTATGTCCGAAAAACCTAAATATGATCCACCATTAAAGCACTGTATCAATTACTTAAAAGTTTCCTTAGCGCCGAGCAGCGTGCTTTGATCTTAATATGATCGTTTCTGAGTTTTTAAATTCAATTCAAATCCAATTAAGGAAAATAAAATTAGATTAAATTTATTGAAAATAAATTTCTGCGTAATGTAAGCTCGATGCATATTTAAAAAAAAACTTGCTTGCAAAACAAATTTTGCATTATTTCTTTTTTTATTATATGAATTGCAGTGCCGCACATGCAGAATCAACTTCGATTCTGTTGAAGAAGCAACGTGCCAAACGTAAGAACGAGAATCACAGGAGCTATAAGGTTAAATTTATGTTTATTGGTTCATGATTCTTCCCATCAATAGGCTGAATCAGTAAAAAACACAGGAAACAATTAATGTGCACTGTGTTAACACGCATCTCGCCTAAGAATTGACCGAATTCAACAGATTTACTACACACTTTTGAGTTGACCCACACTTTTCTCCACTGTTTCCGATAGGCATTGGGTAGGGCATCACTAATTCAGAGTAAGGATGGTAGATCACGCACCTCTCCAGGAGCTCACGTCAAAGATCGTCGTTGAGGCTCTTTCCGATGCGATTTTCTCGGTCCACAGTAGAGCTATGAAAAAGTTTCCAACAGATGAAATGTGTATTTTCTCGAGTACTTTCAGAAAAAATGTGAAAATTAAACTTTTTAATTTTTCGCTCCGTAAGAAATTGATCTCGTTCCATAAAGATTTTTTTCATAGTATCAATCGATAGAGCTCGTTATTGCTCTCATTTAAGCTCTTGGGAGACGATTTTCATGGGGATTTGGCTGAATTACATCCAAAAAAACTGCATTTGAATGTTGGTAGATCACTAATAGTCGCTTTGATCTGCTCGAAATTGCCGGCACCTTGACAGGATTGTCCTGTAACATACGGGAGAGTGGGCTGAGGATCATTTTGACGTCGAGTCGCTCACCCAAGCTCGTTTTGTTCTCGCTGCAGCCAAACCAGCGAAATTAGTCCCTTCTGATGGTTCGTGGTATTGATTGACAGATGATTACTGTAGATATGAGAAAATATTCCAGTTCGGACCAGTAAATGAGCATTCAAGATGGCTACTTCGAATGGGATAGGTTTAGTTCGACGAAAACACGCTCTGGAATACTTCGAGAAATATAGATCACTTGGCCAGAGAGCCAGATAGCTATAACTTGAATAAAAAATCAGGTAAATCAATACCACGAACCATTAGAAGGGACTCCTTTCGCTAGTTCGGCTGCAGCGAGAACAAAACGAACATGAGCAAGCTACACGATGTGAAAATGATCCTCAGCCCATTCTCCTGTATGTTACAGGACAATCCTGTCGAGGTGCCGACAATAGCGAGTAGATCAACGCGACTATTAGTAATCTACCAGCATTCAAATGCAGTTTTTTGGACGTAATTCAGCCAAATCCCCATGAAAATCGTCTCCCAAGAGCTTAAATGAAAGCTGTGAACGAGCTCTATCGATTGAGACTTCATGAAAAGATAGATTTTCGGCAACACCCATGTTGTAATATATCATTTGAAAGAGCGAAAAGTTCTGAATAAAATGGATCTCAGTACACGTCGATCCATAAGCTTTTACACCTGCTACATTGACCGAAGTACGAAAGTAACTTTCACTCTGATAAGATCAAAACAGCATATGAGACACAAAAATTACAAGGATAACCTATCGTGTGATAGGTTATCCTATCGAAAACTGTGGAGAAAAGTGGGGGTCAACTCAAAAGTGTGTAGTAGAATCGGTCAATTCTTAGGCGAGATGCGTGTTAAATCTATAGCCATTGTCCTTGTTTTCACAGGTGCTGCTCGAAAATATTCACGGACTTTTGAATAAAAATTTAAATGTTCATTTATTATATTTTTTTTCTACATCATAGTAAGACTGGCCATTATTAATTTAAAAGTGGAATATTTTCGTGAAAGATCGGATACAATATTTTATACGATACATATATAGCATTTTATAATAATTAAGCTTGTTGATCCATGGTGTGAATTATGGCGCACTAAAAACAGTGGAAAATGGACTTGCCTTGACGGTCGATTCAAAGTGCGGGTTGAAAAAATAAAAATAAAATAATTATTTTTCTCATTAAAAAAATGAGTCTATTTGTATATTTTTCCTGTGTACACGCATCACGTCGAGTAAAATGACATACTAAAGCTACCTCTTACTCTTGCGCAATTCAAGAAATTATTTTTTTCGATTTTTGCGAATTATACATATCCCACATTCTGTGCCTCTCGATGCCTCTGAAAAGTTGGATGGCCACAGGAATGTGACCATCATGTGCATAATTGTCAGGGCTACAATGCTTGCAGTATCTCTTCAACGGGGTTAGAAGTCGAAAAATTTGAAACTCAGACACGAAAAAAATATTCAAAACGATATGATATTACTGTTCCGCTGTTTTTTTGGAAAAGTGCATGACATGTTATTCACCAATAAAATGAAATAAAAGTCCTAGCTATCCAATTGAAAAGTTGAACTTTTCAATGTGACATATGTGATCCGGGTTTGAGACTCAGGGCATTTTCACTACTACTTTCGTCAGTCCACCAGTTGATAAAAGTATTGAGGCCAGATCGAAAGTCTTGGCGGACCATGCCCGTGTCATACCGAACCGGTCTCTTAAATATTCCCGCGCAAAAACAACGCGGTAAATTCAAATTGAGTGAGAATTCATTTTTTTTTATAATGGTGTGATGATTTTGATAACTTTGGAAAAAATATTGAGACTAAAATTTTGGTTACTATGGCGTATTGTCGAGCGATCGCTAGTATAAACATATTTATTAACTCTTTATTCATCGAGAAACACCCAAAGGCGTGGCGCGGCACTATGCCGCGAGGTGCCTTTCGAAAAGGCTTACGCGTACATCAATTAAAGTTGAAGTTCCAATTTTCTTTGCAGTGCTCATACTGCTCATGCGCCTACACACGGAAGGCAGCAATGGTCAATCATCATAAGTCAAAGCATCCGTACGTACAATTCCTTATGCATCGTTACATGCCTAACATTCCTGCGCCGTACCCCCTCCCCCCGCGTCTCCGTGGTTACGGCGTACAGTACCGTGCAAAAGATTATCAAGTTTTGGTTTTTTCGTCATAACTTTTTTTCAAACTCAGCCGATCGTGTCCAGATTTCCAGGGATTATTATGAAAGTGTTTTTTTACGTGGTTTACGCATAAAAACACACCCATGGAGCTGTTGTGGTGAAATTTATTTCAATTTTATCAAAAGTCACAAAAATTAGATTTTCGTTTTCTTCTATTTCTTCGATTTTTAAACTTATTTTGCTTCCAATGTGTGTTATATCGTTTAAAAACCATGAAACCGATTATTGGGAGTAAGAATATACCGAGATCCGAGCGAGAATCCATTCGTCGTTGGCGTCAGATGGGACTGTCCGCAGTCACCCTCTCACAATAGTTCAGGATGCCTGTTTCGACCTTCGACAATGCTTTCAAACTTCCAATCTATACTCCAACAATGAAGAACACTAATGGACAACCTCGTAAGAAAACAACTACATCGGATAGTCTCATTACCTGCACCTCCAAGGTGCAAACGAAGCTCAATGTTATGGACATCAACAAGAACTGACGGAATTTCACCAAACTGAGGTACCTAAAGCTTCTAAACTTAAAGGCAGAGTGATCTCACTCAATGGCCTCTTCATTGCGCACACTATTTCTCTGTTCTCAAACAACGAGAGAGCGTAGAGCGTTGAAGAGGCCGTTGACAAAGGTTTCGATCCCTTTAAGATGTCCATAAACACTGTGTAACGTCGTATTCGGCTGCCCACCTTGACCAGCTGCCCACCTTGAAGCATGGAGGAGGATCGTTGATATTTTGGAGTTGTTTCTCTGTAGATGGGGTTGGCCCCCTGATGAATGGGAATGGAATACTGAAGAACGAAGACCGCATTAATATCCTAGTGACCCGTTTCCTTCCCTTCAAACATCTTTTCAAACAAGTTAGCTTCAGGTACCACAATTTGGTGAAATTCCGTCAGTTCTTATTGATGTCCATAGCATTGAGCCTCGTCGACTATCCGATGTCGTGGTCGTCTTGTGAGGTTGTCTATTAGTATTCTTCATTGTTTGAACATAGATTGGAAGTTTGAAAGCATTGTCGAAGGTCGAAACAGACATCCTGAACTATTGTGAGAGGGTGACTGCGGACAGTCCCATCTGACGTCAACGACGAATGGATTCTCGCTCGGATCTCGGTATATTCTTACTCCCAATAATCGGTGTCATGGTTTAAAAACGATATAACACACATTGGAAGCAAAATGAGTAAAAAATTGAAGAAATCGAAGAAAACGAAAATCTCACTTTTGATAAAACCGACATAAATTTCACCGCAAGAGCTCCATTGGGGTGGTTTTTGTGTAAACCACGTAAAACCATTTTCAAAATAATCCCTAGAAATCTGGACCCGATCGGTTGAGTTTGAAAAAAAGTTGACGAAAAAAACCAAAACTTGATAACCTTTTGCACGGTACTGCAGGTTGCGGCGTAGGCACCTTATGCAAATGAACGATGCTTTACCCTCCCAAGACTAATATTTCATGAAATCCTTTCTACAGGCTTTTCTATCTGATATGAACCTTGAATGAATCTTCCTTAATTTTGAATGTTTCCTGGAAGGGGACTCAAACTATTGGTCATGTTCTCTTGATTGAAAAGGCGATAGTGGAAGTGTAGTCTAATTGACCGCACAGCATAGAGAAATGCCGAAGCATGATCATAACTATACTCTAATTGATAGTCGCAAGTCCACCTTTAGTGGAGAGCATTTACATATAGGACTCTCTGAACAATAAATTGTGGCAAACTTGTGTTTTTTGCAGGTGTGTGACAACGACAACCGATTGACAACTTTATCGTACCCAATTGCAGTCAGACATCAAATATAGGGTGATGTAAACAATAAATTGTGGCAAACTTGTGCTTTTTGCAGGTGCGTGACAAGGATTGACAACTTTATCGCACCCAATTGCAGTCAGACATCAAATTTAATACAGATTGTTGTCAATGTGTCTAATAAATATTAGTGGTTGCAATTAATGAATGAACTGTTGACAGACAAGAAAAATGAGGATGATACAAGTCATGACCAGAGAAATGTGCTTCTTTCTAGTCAGACAACAAAAAATCTTCTTTTTGATGTCAATCGATTCTTGCCTTCTCATTGACATCAAAACGAATATGTCGTTGTCTGAATAGAAAGAAGCACATTTCTCTGGTCATGACTTGTATCATCCTCATTTTTCTTGTCTGTCAACAGTTCATTCATTAATTGCAACCACTAATATTTATTAGACACATTGACAACAATCTGTATTAAATTTGATGTCTGACTGCAATTGGGTGCGATAAAGTTGTCAATCCTTGTCACGCACCTGCAAAAAGCACAAGTTTGCCAAAATTTATTGTTTACATCACCCTATATTATACAGATTGTTGCCAATGTGCCTGATAAAAATCTTTGGAAGCAATTGATGAATAAATAGTTGACAGACAACAAAAAAGACAAAAATATAAGTCACATGGACATCAGTTATGGAATGACTAGAGATACCTCATCATTTGTAGTCAGACAACAAACGCAGTAACTTTTGTCGTCAGTGAGAAGGCTAGAATGGATTGTCAACAAAACGAACAGTTTTTGCTGTCTGACTACCAATACGTGTGGAAATGTTGACAGAGAACATATCTGACAACAAAAAAGGCAATTATTGTTGTCTGACCGCCAAACTGATCGTTTTTGTAGACAAATCGTTTTCTTTTCTTATTGACAGCCAAAATTCTACAATCTGCGGTCAGACACCAAAAAAACAAGCACACTGGTATACTGGTATTTGGAATGGAGCATGAAAATATATTATAAAAATACAAAGTACAGTACTACTTCAAATAATGGATAGAATGAGCGATTGATACAAGAAGATCAACAAGTAGATCTTTGATCTCTTCCTCCCTGCTCACTCAGAGATCCAATACGATATAAATTGGATTTGCGGCTGCTCCACCGCACAAGAGGCTCCTCCCCTCTTTACTCTTCCTGACTGTAGCAGAACGCGTGATCAATTGATCTCTCACCTTCCCCCCATCCCCATCCTTATCCACCTCTCTTTTAATAATTTTATTCTCTCACATATTTTTTCTTGCACTCGAACACTTTGTACTTGTTGAAACACCTTTGCGGTGTACGATAAATAAATAAAATAAATAAGTACAATTCCACATTTCTATCAACAAATCTCGACAACTTATTATAAAAAGAAGGATAAGATGAGCACAATTATTATATCGAGTGAAAGAGAAAGATAATACGGATCAATACAGTTCTACCTCTACACAGTAATTTACAGTACAGCCCCGCAGAATCTCCCTTCGTGTATGTGATCCCGGGGATCCCCGGGATCCCCCCGTGCTCCTCGAATTTTTGTGCTGTGAATATTGAATATCAGGTGTGACAATTGTTACTCTTCTTTTTCTCTTTACTTGAACTATTTTATCAAGAAAAGTTTGGAATTTTATCAATTACGTAGCCCGAGAACAGATATTGAAATTATTAATTTTTGGCAAATGCCGCGCGAAAATCTTGTAGAACTCGCGCTCGTTCGGCTTTATTGGCATTTCTATTTCTTAGCATAATTTAATTGACAAGCTTTCAAAAATTCCAAACTTTTCTTGATAAAATAGTTCAAGTAAAGAGGAAAACAATAGTAACAATTGTCACACCTGATATTCAATATTCATGGCACAAAAATTCGAGGAGCACGGGGGGATCCCGGGGATCCCCGGGATCACATGCACGAAAGGAGATTCTGCGGGGCTGTAATCTATGGTACAAGTCAAAGTACAATACAATTAATGGGTAATCAATTATGCTTTTTTTCTAGGTGATTTTATTCTAGACAGCAATGGAGGGTTTATTTTTCTTTTCCGGGAAAACATTTTCTCCACATGATTGGAATCAATTGATTCCTGGTCGTATGCTTCAGAGAGTGTTGTGAATGATCGTCGTAATCGTTCATTAAGAAACACTGCGCCATGCATACTTACAGAAAGTAAATTACAATACTTCTCTGAAAGCAAAATTGACTTGAATTGTTCTTCGATCACTTTACACTAACGGGATTTTTTAAAATCTATTTTTATTTCTCGCTAAATTATATTGAAAATGAGATCCAAATATGATCGTAACAACTGTAAAATAGTTCAATTAAGTTGATTGAAATGAATACCTCTGACATCAGCACGAGA
This sequence comes from Parapristionchus giblindavisi, assembly GCA_943737045.1. Classification (NCBI taxonomy): domain Eukaryota; kingdom Metazoa; phylum Nematoda; class Chromadorea; order Rhabditida; family Diplogasteridae; genus Parapristionchus; species Parapristionchus giblindavisi. The sequence goes on from CALSFV010000400.1 coordinate 182,373, forward strand.
TCCAACATATCCGATAGGGGAGGACTGTTGTTTCATAAATCTTTGCAAGTGCTCGAGCATTACGAAGGAGGAAGCAAAATAAGGACGTAAACATGATGAATGTTGTATACGACCCATTCTCTTACATATAAGAATCAATTCATATCCTCCTGTTGGAAGATCTTAAAAATAAGAGAATTATTCTAGGCTAAATAAAGTTTTCAAACCTGCATCAGGATTATCTTCAATTATTGATTCATTGATTGGACTGAATACAGTGATAGTACATGTTTTCTCCTCGATGAATGATGACATTGATTGATCAAGTAATAGTATTATCTCCTCTCTTAACAATAAATTGTTAATTGTATCCTTCCCCTGGAAAAAAGCAATTAAATTGCAAAATGGTGAATAGTTGTAATCACTTACTTCACCAGAACCAATAACTACAAGGTTAGGAAGTCCAGCCAAGTCTGGAGAAACTGTTCCTGTGCACCAGAAGTGATAGAGTAATTCCGTATCCGCAATCCTCTCTCTAATCATTCTATTCATTCTTTCAACAGTCCATAAGGATCTTGGACGCAATGCTCTGAAAATGTAGGTTGATTGATGCAAAACGAATTGCTTTGCTAGGTTATAAAAATATGTGAAGTGTTATGAAAGTTCAAACTGTGTATATTCGATAAAAAAATAAGACCTCAACGAAGAATAGACGACGGGGCAATCTCATACGAGTGTGAAGAGCTCATCGATGAACTCTTGAGAGTAATGAAGAGAAATGAGATACGCGGCTGAATCTCCGCCCACTTTAGTTATTTCCTTAATGGTAGTAATTAGAAGCTAAAAATTATTTTGAAAACGCCTATTTTTGTAGGGTCAGGACAGATGAGCGGAACAAATCATCGATAAATATAATTAAATCAATATTGCATAAACATCTAGATTTGGAGCAAGTTGAAAAATGTAAGCAATAAACCTCTTGGAACTGAGACATAGTGATTTCATTCATACAACATTTATATGAGACGAATCGCCAGAGGTTCGACCACCCCCCGGACATAGAAATTTCGACCCCCTGAAAAATTCAGATTAAGTACTTTGAACGATGCTCTATCGAACTGCGCTTTCCGAATTTGCATATCTGCTCTCATTTTCGAGTAGTGGTAGGTCAAAGTTGGCAGGTACGGTATTTTTGGCTCGAGTGTGCGTCAGAAAAATGATCATAACTCCGTTCAAAATAATGATAGACACTTTTCCAAAAAACGCATCGAAAGAGGAGATCTTGCGCAACATTTACCAGTTGGTGACGTCATTTTTCGACCATGCTCCGGTGCTGGGCGGTCGGTTTTATGAAAAAGTGACGTAACTTTCCTAATCGGAAAAAGTGCACTTTTCTTCTATGCGCGTTTTGTTGCACCCATATGTGTCTAAAAATGACCCAAGTTTCAGAGGATTTCCGAATTGGAAAAAAAAAAGCGTTGATTTTAGTGACGCGACCTCGGACCTGTCAAAGGAAAGAACGGCTTATTCCTTTATCAAGAAACAGCAAAGGAGTTTAAATGACTCTAAAACATCCGAAAAAGCATTACGAGCTCAAAATACCCATATACGACAGTTATTTGAAACACAAAATCACCGAGTTCCGAAAAATTTGAAAAAACCCATATTTTGCTTTTCCACGTGGAAAAAACGTCTCAGTAATGTTAATTAATCTTTATAATATTTCTTATAATGTTTTTGAACATTTATGTTTTTGGAAGTGAAGGCCTACCTGCTCTTAGAGCCGAGATATCCGCCATCGAGATTACACGCGTGCGCCCCAACTCCGCGCGATGTGTTGCCATAAAATGAACGTTTTCCAGCTCAGAATGACTCAAAACAACTTCTTCATCATTCTTATCACGAAAAAATACCTTGGAACAAGTTTTCTGTGTCTGTAAAAATCAGCAAAAGATTTGGATCGAACCGGGGTTCGAACCCGCTCGGTGGTAAAAGTAAAGAGCTAAAGAGGTACCGCTCTAAAAACACCGAGCGGGTTCGAACCCCGGTTCGATCCAAATCTTTTGCTGATTTTTACAGACACAGAAAACTTGTTCCAAGGTATTTTTTCGTGATAAGAATGATGAAGAAGTTGTTTTGAGTCATTCTGAGCTGGAAAACGTTCATTTTATGGCAACACATCGCGCGGAGTTGGGGCGCACGCGTGTAATCTCGATGGCGGATATCTCGGCTCTAAGAGCAGGTAGGCCTTCACTTCCAAAAACATAAATGTTCAAAAACATTATAAGAAATATTATAAAGATTAATTAACATTACTGAGACGTTTTTTCCACGTGGAAAAGCAAAATATGGTTTTTTTCAAATTTTTCGGAACTCGGTGATTTTGTGTTTCAAATAACTGTCGTATATGGGTATTTTGAGCTCGTAATGCTTTTTCGGATGTTTTAGAGTCATTTAAGCTCCTTTGCTGTTTCTTGATAAAGGAATAAGCCGTTCTTTCCTTTGACAGGTCCGAGGTCGCGTCACTAAAATCAACGCTTTTTTTTTTCCAATTCGGAAATCCTCTGAAACTTGGGTCATTTTTAGACACATATGGGTGCAACAAAACGCGCATAGAAGAAAAGTGCACTTTTTCCGATTAGGAAAGTTACGTCACTTTTTCATAAAACCGACCGCCCAGCACCGGAGCATGGTCGAAAAATGACGTCACCAACTGGTAAATGTTGCGCAAGATCTCCTCTTTCGATGCGTTTTTTGGAAAAGTGTCTATCATTATTTTGAACGGAGTTATGATCATTTTTCTGACGCACACTCGAGCCAAAAATACCGTACCTGCCAACTTTGACCTACCACTACTCGAAAATGAGAGCAGATATGCAAATTCGGAAAGCGCAGTTCGATAGAGCATCGTTCAAAGTACTTAATCTGAATTTTTCAGGGGGTCGAAATTTCTATGTCCGCGGACCCTCCGAAACGGTCGATTTTCTCGCGATTCGTCTCATATGCAATTGATTCTGTCAATGCTGCATTCTTCCTACGTGCAAAAAAATGCAGTTTTTTTGGACGTAATTCAGGCAAATCCCCATGAAAATCGTCTCCCAAGAGCTTAAATGAAAGCTGTGAACGAGCTCTATCGATTGAGACTTCATGAAAAGATAGATTTTCGGCAACACCCATGTTGTAATATATCATTTGAAAGAGCGAAAAGTTCTGAATAAAATGGACACAAAAATTACAAGGATAACCTATCGTGTGATAGGTTATCCTATCGAAAACTGTGGAGAAAAGTGGGGGTCAACTCAAAAGTGTGTAGTAGAATCGGTCAATTCTTAGGCGAGATGCGTTTTAAATCTATAGCCATTGTCCCTGTTTTCACAGGTGCTGCTCGAAAATATTCACGGACTTTTGAATAAAAATTTAAATGTTCATTTATTATATTTTTTTTACATCATAGTAAGACTGGCCATTATTAATTTAAAAGTGGAATATTTTCGTGAAAGATCGGATACAATATTTTATACGATACATATATAGCATTTTATAATAATTAAGCTTGTTGATCCATGGTGTGAATTATGACGCACTAAAAACAGTGGAAAATGGAAAATGGCGAGTTTCTATTGTCTAAAAAAGTATATCGGAAAACCGAAAATGGAAATTTGGAATTGAATTTGAATTGGATTGGAATTTGAATTCGCGGGGGCGAAAAAGGTACGTTAATTCAAATTTTGACATTCCAACATCGAGTTTCAACTGTTATAACACCTAAATAAAGCCGAAATATCATTTTCCGACGTTTATGAAGCGAGGGAACTTGAATTCCTACTTAACATCCTTTTTAAAACCGCAGTTGGAAAGTCAGAATTTGAATTCCCGCAACGTTTTTCGCGCCTGCGAATTCACATTTTCGAGTTTCCAGGTGCTTTTTTGGACCCAGTTGAAAAATGTAAGCAACAAACCTCTTGGAACTGAGACATAGTGATTTCATTCATACAAAATTTATATGCAATTGATTCTGTCAATGCTGCATTCTTCCTACGTGCAAATAAGAATGATTTCCAAATTTCATAATTGGAGTTTTGATCCTGAAATTTAGTGTTCATTTACCACGCGTGTCACTGAAGAATCGAGTAAAATCCGGGGGTGGTTGGCACATTTTTTTACATCCACATATTAATACATTTTTGGTAGTCCATAGGGTCCCCAACAAGTTAGCAAGAGCTTTTGTGCATATCTTGATTTTCCACGTCGAGAGACGACGTCAAACTTTTTTGATGCCGAAATCGGCCGACTTTGGAGCTCTGTAGCTCTTCGGGGTGTGGTTTTGGTATTGAGTCGTCAACACAATAATTTCCTATAATGACAAGGAGAATGCGCCTGCATCATTGCCAGATCGATATTTTAATTAGCATTTTTGTAAATCGATTTTGTTATATGGTTCTTAACAAAAATCGAAGCCAAAAGGTTTTAAGAGAGCATGTCTGAGGGAATTGACATTCTGACCTGGGGTGCGGAAATAGCAGAAAAATAAATATTTTTGTTTAATGTGGAATATAATAGTACACTACCAGGCGACCTCAGCCACACATATGAGAAAGTTTCATTTTGCGTCTGAAGGTTACTGTAAGCGAAAATGTTCGGTAGGTCAAAAAAATTATTTCGGCCCCTAAGCATCCGATCGAATCGGGAGTGGTACCAATCGATTCCTTGTGCGAATACAAGCAACTTTTACTTGGATCACTTTTTAAACAGGACTTCGAAGAATCGAGTTATCATGAAAATAAACTTTTGAACGTTAATTACTATACGACGGTTCTCTAGAAGGAAAAAATTAAATTTGCTTAAATCGTTCTACATTTAATAACTAACCTTATATTAAAATATGAAGTCAAAAAAATGAGGTGAAATTTGGTCACGGTAGCAAAATATGTTTGTAACTCAGTGAAAAAGTCACTTCACGATAATATTTTAGAGAGTTCATATCATACTGTATGCGTTGCCGTTTATACACGATTTTTTATGCACGTGGCATACTGTAGGTGCGCTTTTTTACGGCTCTCGGCTCTAAATCCGCCCCCGTTGTTATTTTAATCTTGCTCAACTTATTTTGTTTTTGAAATGCTTTTATCGATTATGTGTTGTAATTTCGTTCCTCCCTTGTTGTCCTTATAATGTTTACCATTTCTGAGCATAGTTACTTATTAGATTAGGGTGATATCATGCGTCATCTTATGCATCGTCTTTCGATGATTATGTTTTCATGTTCTGGCAAATCCACCGGATAATAAATAATGCTCAGGAATGGTAAACATTAGAGGCAATTATAAGGACAACACGGGAGGAACGAAATTACAACACATAATCGATAAAAGCATTTCAAAAACAAAGTTGAGCAAGATTAAAATAACAACGGGGGCGGATTTAGAGCCGAGAGCCGTAAAAAAGCGCACCTACAGTATGCCACGTGCATAAAAAATCGTGTATAAACGGCAACGCATACAGTATGATATGAACTCTCTAAAATATTATCGTGAAGTGACTTTTTCACTGAGTTACAAACATATTTTGCTACCGTGACCAAATTTCACCTCATTTTTTTGACTTCATATTTTAATATAAGGTTAGTTATTAAATGTAGAACGATTTAAGCAAATTTAATTTTTTCCTTCTAGAGAACCGTCGTATAGTAATTAACATTCAAAAGTTTATTTTCATGATAACTCGATTCTTCGAAGTCCTGTTTAAAAAGTGATCCAAGTAAAAGTTGCTTGTATTCGCACAAGGAATCGATTGGTACCACTCCCGATTCGATCGGATGCTTAGGGGCCGAAATAATTTTTTTGACCTACCGAACATTTTCGCTTACAGTAACCTTCAGACGCAAAATGAAACTTTCTCATATGTGTGGCTGAGGTCGCCTGGTAGTGTACTATTATATTCCACATTAAACAAAAATATTTATTTTTCTGCTATTTCCGCACCCCAGGTCAGAATGTCAATTCCCTCAGACATGCTCTCTTAAAACCTTTTGGCTTCGATTTTTGTTAAGAACCATATAACAAAATCGATTTACAAAAATGCTAATTAAAATATCGATCTGGCAATGATGCAGGCGCATTCTCCTTGTCATTATAGGAAATTATTGTGTTGACGACTCAATACCAAAACCACACCCCGAAGAGCTACAGAGCTCCAAAGTCGGCCGATTTCGGCATCAAAAAAGTTTGACGTCGTCTCTCGACGTGGAAAATCAAGATATGCACAAAAGCTCTTGCTAACTTGTTGGGGACCCTATGGACTACCAAAAATGTATTAATATGTGGATGTAAAAAAATGTGCCAACCACCCCCGGATTTTACTCGATTCTTCAGTGACACGCGTGGTAAATGAACACTAAATTTCAGGATCAAAACTCCAATTATGAAATTTGGAAATCATTCTTATTTGCACGTAGGAAGAATGCAGCATTGACAGAATCAATTGCATATAAATTTTGTATGAATGAAATCACTATGTCTCAGTTCCAAGAGGTTTGTTGCTTACATTTTTCAACTGGGTCCAAAAAAGCACCTGGAAACTCGAAAATGTGAATTCGCAGGCGCGAAAAACGTTGCGGGAATTCAAATTCTGACTTTCCAACTGCGGTTTTAAAAAGGATGTTAAGTAGGAATTCAAGTTCCCTCGCTTCATAAACGTCGGAAAATGATATTTCGGCTTTATTTAGGTGTTATAACAGTTGAAACTCGATGTTGGAATGTCAAAATTTGAATTAACGTACCTTTTTCGCCCCCGCGAATTCAAATTCCAATCCAATTCAAATTCAATTCCAAATTTCCATTTTCGGTTTTCCGATATACTTTTTTAGACAATAGAAACTCGCCATTTTCCATTTTCCACTGTTTTTAGTGCGTCATAATTCACACCATGGATCAACAAGCTTAATTATTATAAAATGCTATATATGTATCGTATAAAATATTGTATCCGATCTTTCACGAAAATATTCCACTTTTAAATTAATAATGGCCAGTCTTACTATGATGTAAAAAAAAATATAATAAATGAACATTTAAATTTTTATTCAAAAGTCCGTGAATATTTTCGAGCAGCACCTGTGAAAACAGGGACAATGGCTATAGATTTAAAACGCATCTCGCCTAAGAATTGACCGATTCTACTACACACTTTTGAGTTGACCCCCACTTTTCTCCACAGTTTTCGATAGGATAACCTATCACACGATAGGTTATCCTTGTAATTTTTGTGTCCATTTTATTCAGAACTTTTCGCTCTTTCAAATGATATATTACAACATGGGTGTTGCCGAAAATCTATCTTTTCATGAAGTCTCAATCGATAGAGCTCGTTCACAGCTTTCATTTAAGCTCTTGGGAGACGATTTTCATGGGGATTTGCCTGAATTACGTCCAAAAAACTGCATTTTTTTGCACGTAGGAAGAATGCAGCATTGACAGAATCAATTGCATATGAGACGAATCGCGAGAAAATCGACCGTTTCGGAGGGTCCGCGGACATAGAAATTTCGACCCCCTGAAAAATTCAGATTAAGTACTTTGAACGATGCTCTATCGAACTGCGCTTTCCGAATTTGCATATCTGCTCTCATTTTCGAGTAGTGGTAGGTCAAAGTTGGCAGGTACGGTATTTTTGGCTCGAGTGTGCGTCAGAAAAATGATCATAACTCCGTTCAAAATAATGATAGACACTTTTCCAAAAAACGCATCGAAAGAGGAGATCTTGCGCAACATTTACCAGTTGGTGACGTCATTTTTCGACCATGCTCCGGTGCTGGGCGGTCGGTTTTATGAAAAAGTGACGTAACTTTCCTAATCGGAAAAAGTGCACTTTTCTTCTATGCGCGTTTTGTTGCACCCATATGTGTCTAAAAATGACCCAAGTTTCAGAGGATTTCCGAATTGGAAAAAAAAAAGCGTTGATTTTAGTGACGCGACCTCGGACCTGTCAAAGGAAAGAACGGCTTATTCCTTTATCAAGAAACAGCAAAGGAGCTTAAATGACTCTAAAACATCCGAAAAAGCATTACGAGCTCAAAATACCCATATACGACAGATATTTGAAACACAAAATCACCGAGTTCCGAAAAATTTGAAAAAAACCATATTTTGCTTTTCCACGTGGAAAAAACGTCTCAGTAATGTTAATTAATCTTTATAATATTTCTTATAATGTTTTTGAACATTTATGTTTTTGGAAGTGAAGGCCTACCTGCTCTTAGAGCCGAGATATCCGCCATCGAGATTACACGCGTGCGCCCCAACTCCGCGCGATGTGTTGCCATAAAATGAACGTTTTCCAGCTCAGAATGACTCAAAACAACTTCTTCATCATTCTTATCACGAAAAAATACCTTGGAACAAGATTTCTGTGTCTGTAAAAATCAGCAAAAGATTTGGATCGAACCGGGGTTCGAACCCGCTCGGTGTTTTTAGAGCGGTACCTCTTTAGCTCTTTACTTTTACCACCTGCCAACTTTGACCTACCACTACTCGAAAATGAGAGCAGATATGCAAATTCGGAAAGCGCAGTTCGATAGAGCATCGTTCAAAGTACTTAATCTGAATTTTTCAGGGGGTCGAAATTTCTATGTCCGCGGACCCTCCGAAACGGTCGATTTTCTCGCGATTCGTCTCATATATTGGCTATTGCTAATATGTTGGCTAATATGTTGGCTATTGCTAATATGTTGGCTAATATGTTGGTTATTGCCAATATGTTGGCTATTGCTAATATGTTGGCTAATATGTTGGCTATTGCTAATATGTTGGCTAATATGTTGGCTATTGCTAATATGTTGGCTAATATGTTGGCTATTGCTAATATGTTGGCTAATATGTTGGCTATTGCTAATATGTTGGCTAATATGTTGGTTATTGCTAATATGTTGGCTATTGCTAATATGTTGGCTAATATGTTGGCTATTGCTAATATGTTGGCTAATATGTTGGCTATTGCTAATATGTTGGCTATTGCTAATATGTTGGCTAATATCTTGGCTATTGCTAATATGTTGGCTAATATGTTGGCTATTGCTAATATGTTGGCTATTGCTAATATGTTGGCTAATATGTTGGCTATTGCTAATATGTTGGCTAATATGTTGGCTATTGCTAATATGTTGGCTAATATGTTGGCTATTGCTAATATGTTGGCTATTGCTAATATCTTGGCTAATATGTTGGCTATTGCTAATATGTTGGCTAATAATAATATATTTATCGCATCTTGGAGAAAAGAGACGAGGGATTTTTTCATAAACAATTAAAATACATATTAAAACAAGAAGTAGCGACGATATAGGTGCAATTACTGGATTGCAACCTTTATAGAATTACTAAACACTTGAGGAGAGATTGATGTGACAATAGTTCGATCTAAATTATTCCATTTTCGGACAACACGATTTGAGAAAAATGATAGATAGCGTGTACTAGATGAAGGGTTCATACAAATTCTAAGTTGATGACCTCGAGTAAAATTCAAAGTGTTGGAAAATATAAAGATGCTACGGGGGTCAATATCAATAAAATTATGAATGATCTTGAACGTTACAGTAAGATCAATAATTGTTCTACGGGTTTCTAAAGTAGGGAGGTCCAAGGCTCGTAGACGATCCTCATACGAGGTGTACGGTAGACGACAGCGTTTACATACCAATCTGGAGTATCTGATAAGTACTGATTCAATTAGGGCATTCAAAGACGACGACATGGGGTTCCACACTTCAGAACAGTATTCGAGCAGTGGACGGACATAAGTGCAAAATAGACGGGTATAGACAACTGGGCTTTTTGAAGTGAAAGAGCGAAGGATGTAGCAGGAGCGAGCTTTAGCTTTTTTCACTATGTTGCTAATATGTTCAGTGAAATCCAAAGTATTTGAATATGTGACACCGAGATCTTTGATCTCAGTGACGCAGGGTAGAAAGGTATTGTTGATCGAAAAATTGAATGGGGGGTGATTCGGGCCCATGCACATTATGACTGTTTTCGTGCGTGACATTGTGAGTCCCCACTGGGTACTCCATGCATGAATTGAATCTAATGCAGTTTGCAAGGCGATAGGGTTATTGACAGAGAAGACTTTGAGATCATCTGCATAAATATAACATTGAACATTTTGGGGCAACACAGATGCAACGTCCGAAATATACAATGAGAAAAGGAGGGGGCCAAGACATGATCCTTGAGGGACTCCACTAATAACATTGAAAGGGTTAGACATTGTATCACCTACTATAACTGATTGGGTGCGATTATGAAGGAAGGAGCTAATCCATTTGAGAAGACATCCAGTGATACCGATAGATTCACATTTATGAACAAGCAAATTAAGGGGCAATGTATCAAAAGCCTTACTGAAGTCGATAAATGCTACAGATATAAAGTTTTTCTTATCTAGGTTCTTGTGCCACGAGGAGAAGCTTGAGAGAAGGCACGAACTGCATGATCGTCTACCTCTGAACCCATGCTGTTCAGTAGGCAAGAGATCATTGGTGGTTAGATACGCAGTGATATCTTTACAAATCAGTCTTTCCATAACCTTGCAACATGCACTCGTAATAGATATGGGTCGATAATTACTAACATCATGCTTGGCGCCTTTCCGTTTGTAAATTGGGCAAACAATAGCGGTAAGCCAGGCAGACGGGGAACAAGAGTGAAGCATGAACCAGTTGAAGAGAATGGACAATGGAATAGAGATTTGAGATGCAGTTTTTATCAAGAAAGCATAGGTAATACCATCAGGAGATCGAGAAATCTTATTAGGTAATTTGCTTATGACGTTGGTTATTCTGTCTGGTGAAAAATCGATATAGTCGATGCGCTGTGATCTTGGTTGGAAAGACGAGACAGGTGTAGGATAGGTAGAATGATTAAAGGATTCACTGAAGTGATCAGCAAGTAATTGGGCTTTAGCAAAGTCAGATGTTTTTATATTGCCAGTATTATCCATGAGAGATTCTATGGTATGATGCACATCTTTTATACGATCGCCTGCGAACTTATAAAACTTCTTAAGATTAGGATTATTGAAAAGAGAGCGCTCGCGTTGCTTGCGAGTTTTATTGATTGAGAGGCGGAGTCTACGACTAGTCGCAAGAAATGGTTCAATACCAATTGAGAAGCGGTTACGATATTGAGATCTGCACCTACGCAAGAGGTTAAGAGACTTACTCGAAAAACCGTTTTTGGATTTGGATGGATTAACCTTGCGAATTGGAATGAGAATATCAATAATTGATTGAATAATGCTTAAAAAAGTGGAATAAAGAGTGTCAGCGTCCTGATTACAAATGGAAAGTTCACTATACCAATCAACAGAGGCAATAGCAGTTTGAACAGCAGTCCAATTAGTTCTCCTATAGTCCTTAATTAGGCGAGGTTTGGCCTTAGGCAGTGATGCCAGAATAGAGAATGATACAAGAGAGTGATCTAACTTAGGCAAAGGAGGAAGAACTCTACAGCCAGACAAGATATGAATATGAGAGGCGAGAACAATATCTAGCAGACTGTTACCCCTAGTTGGGGAGGGAACACATTGTGTCAGAGAATGAGACTGCGCAAAGTCAAGTAGAACTGGAGAGTGATGTGTAGGCGGTAGCGATACGGATAATGACAAGGAAGACCAATCGATTTCGCGACAGTTTAGGTCGCCCATTACAAAGTAAGGGTAGTTATTGGATGAGACAATATCACTGATATGCGAAAGGCAAGTGGAGAATTGGTGAGGCTCACAGGACGGACTACGGTAGATCAGATAGAGATCAAAGATCAAGTTGTTTTCGAAGATTAGTCTAACTCCAACGGTTTGACAGTAAATTGAGAATGATGAGGAAAAGATTAAGGTAGATGAAATAGAAGGATCGATAAGTAATACTACACCACCGCCATGTTTATCCCTGTCGCATCTATAGACTGAAAATTTACCCATTGAAAGCATAGAATCGGAAATTGTATCTATTTGCGCCCATGTTTCGGTAATTGCTATGAGTTTATAATTGAAGGTGGTTATGAAGTCGTCTAAGAGAGGAATCTTGTAGCCTATGCTACGTGCATTGATCAGTAGAGAAGAGAAAGTATTGATTCGCGGCGTATCCCTAGAGGATGATAAATAAAGAGAAGATGGAGAGGGAGGAGGAGAGGGTGCAGAGACAGCCGAATGATGAAAGACCTACATATGTGAATGAGTTGGGGAAGGAGCATTACTAGCAACTACAGGAGATAAGACAGATTGAGTATTGGCCTTCTTGGGACCATTAGGAGCAGCAGTAGGAGATGTATTAAGGGGCGATGAAGACAGATGAGGCCTCTTGCTATTTGAGCGAAGCGTGCTAAGTGAGTTAGATCTGATACCACCTCTGCCCTGGCTTTTTGGCCGACCACGTTTTGGTACGGTACCCAAACCATAAGCAGATGCGGCGACAGATCCGGGATTTGATAGAGGTGGATAAGAGACAAGGGATTCCCAGTTGGGAACAAGATTGTGAGATGAATCATGAACACCAAGGTCAGATGACCAAGGGTTTCCATTACCACGACCACTGTCACCCTTCTTTTGAATGGCTTCGAGTGACCGAGGAGGAAGTGCTCTTGGAGTCGATAGTCTGACTATTTTTAGATCACGAACTACATACTCCAATTGCCCCGCTGTGGCATTCATGATTCCAGCTTCTTTCCTCAAGGACCGATCAGTCTCGAGCTGATCAGCTGTGTAGTCCGGTCTGAGATAAGAATGAACCGAACCACCCAGCCGAGCAACGCGATGCTTACGACCAAGAGAGAAGAAACTGTCACGAGATTGAAGACAAGGAAATTGAACCTTAATGACCCGAGCTCTGTCAGACTTGGGATTTTTTGTGGGCGGATGCCTTTTGAGAGATATGGAACCCGCTAAGTCTGACAGGGCCGAATCGCCAATGGTGGCAAGCATACGGGATAGCAACTCACGATCCGCAGTCTCAGTCTCTGCCTCAGTAGCACGTTCAGGAATTCCGACGAGGACGACACGAGAAGCCTTATCGCTGATAACGTGAGATGTGGATAGAGTGGATGAGACAACCGACTGAAGTGATGAGCGAGATAGTAGTCTAGTTTGCCGATCTACTGTCTGAATCAGAAGATTTAGACTAGCACTAAGAGTGTTGAAGGCTAACGCCATCTTGTCCTCAGATGAGGATAATCGACTCTCTAGTGAATCAATACGTTTAGCTTGTTGTTGCACAAGCTCGCTTACCACCTTACCATCCTTTTGCATACTCGATCGACAAAGTCGAACTTCCTCGATTAGTTCATCGATCTTATCGATCGACGTGTTCCTTGTATTCTTACCCATCTATGAAAATTGATTAGAGGGATCAAGATCAATCGATCAGAGATAGGAAGAAGGGTGGGTAGACAGACAGGCAGAGGAGAGTGATGAGAGTGATCAGAGATAAAGAGGCACACTATGTGCAAAGATCAGAGATCAACGCGAAACAAATTGAGTGTAACGACCTATCATTTGAAATCTGGTCGAGCCAGACCCTACTTATCTCTTCCGCTAAACTTGTGCAAGACCCAAGGAGTGCAATAACCGACACTGCCTCAGTTAACAACTGCAAGAGTGAAACTATAGCGTCTGGGCAGGAGGAGTGTGTCGCCCCGACGTAGGAGCTTAGTTCCTACCGGTTTCCAATTGGGCAAAAGCAAGCCAATACAAAACAAAGAATTGAATGACCAGTTTAAAGAGGGAGCCAGGGAGGCAACGACCTCTCACGGAAGAGAATATATGTTGGCTATTGCTAATATGTTGGCTAATATGTTGGCTATTGCTAATATGTTGGCTATTGCTAATATGTTGGCTAATATATTGGCAATTGCTAATATGTTGGCTAATATATTGGCTATTGCTAATATGTTGGCTAATATGTTGGCTATTGCTAATATGTTGGCTAATATGTTGGTTATTGCCAATATGTTGGCTATTGCTAATATGTTGGCTAATATATTGGCTATTGCTAATATGTTGGCTAATATATTGGCTATTGCTAATATGTTGGCTAATATGTTGGCTATTGCTAATATGTTGGCTAATATATTGGCTATTGCTAATATGTTGGCTAATATATTGGCTATTGCTAATATGTTGGCTAATATGTTGGCTATTGCTAATATGTTGGCTAATATGTTGGTTATTGCCAATATGTTGGCTATTGCTAATATGTTGGCTAATATGTTGGCTATTGCTAATATGTTGGCTAATATGTTGGCTATTGCTAATATGTTGGCTAATATGTTGGCTATTGCTAATATGTTGGCTAATATGTTGGCTATTGCTAATATGTTGGCTAATATGTTGGCTATTGCTAATATGTTGGCTATTGCTAATATGTTGGCTAATATGTTGGCTATTGCTAATATGTTGGCTAATATCTTGGCTACTGCTAATATGTTGGCTAATATGTTGGCTATTGCTAATATGTTGGCTATTGCTAATATGTTGGCTAATATGTTGGCTATTGCTAATATGTTGGCTAATATGTTGGCTATTGCTAATATGTTGGCTAATATGTTGGCTATTGCTAATATGTTGGCTATTGCTAATATGTTGGCTAATATATTGGCTATTGCTAATATGTTGGCTAATATATTGGCTATTGCTAATATGTTGGCTAATATGTTGGCTATTGCTAATATGTTGGCTAATATGTTGGTTATTGCCAATATGTTGGCTATTGCTAATATGTTGGCTAATATATTGGCTATTGCTAATATGTTGGCTAATATATTGGCTATTGCTAATATGTTGGCTAATATGTTGGCTATTGCTAATATGTTGGCTAATATGTTGGTTATTGCCAATATGTTGGCTATTGCTAATATGTTGGCTAATATGTTGGCTATTGCTAATATGTTGGCTAATATGTTGGCTATTGCTAATATGTTGGCTAATATGTTGGCTATTGCTAATATGTTGGCTAATATGTTGGCTATTGCTAATATGTTGGCTATTGCTAATATGTTGGCTAATATGTTGGCTATTGCTAATATGTTGGCTAATATCTTGGCTATTGCTAATATGTTGGCTAATATGTTGGCTATTGCTAATATGTTGGCTATTGCTAATATATTGGCTAATATGTTGGCTATTGCTAATATGTTGGCTAATATGTTGGCTATTGCTAATATGTTGGCTAATATGTTGGCTATTGCTAATATGTTGGCTATTGCTAATATGTTGGCTAATATATTGGCTATTGCTAATATGTTGGCTAATATATTGGCTATTGCTAATATGTTGGCTAATATGTTGGCTATTGCTAATATGTTGGCTAATATGTTGGTTATTGCCAATATGTTGGCTATTGCTAATATGTTGGCTAATATATTGGCTATTGCTAATATGTTGGCTAATATATTGGCTATTGCTAATATGTTGGCTAATATGTTGGCTATTGCTAATATGTTGGCTAATATATCGGCTATTGCTAATATGTTGGCTAATATGTTGGCTATTGCTAATATGTTGGCTATTGCTAATATGTTGGCTAATATGTTGGCTATTGCTAATATGTTGGCTAATATGTTGGCTATTGCTAATATGTTGGCTAATATGTTGGCTATTGCTAATATGTTGGCTATTGCTAATATGTTGGCTAATATGTTGGCTATTGCTAATATGTTGGCTAATATGTTGGCTATTGCTAATATGTTGGCTAATATGTTGGCTATTGCTAATATGTTGGCTATTGCTAATATGTTGGCTAATATGTTGGCTATTGCTAATATGTTGGCTAATATGTTGGCTATTGCTAATATGTTGGCTAATATGTTGGCTATTGCTAATATGTTGGCTATTGCTAATATGTTGGCTATATGTTGCTAATATGTTGGCTATTGCTAATATATTGGCTATTGCTAATATGTTGGCTAATATATTGGCTATTGCTAATATGTTGGCTAATATGTTGGCTATTGCTAATATGTTGGCTAATATGTTGGTTATTGCCAATATGTTGGCTATTGCTAATATGTTGGCTAATATATTGGCTATTGCTAATATGTTGGCTAATATATTGGCTATTGCTAATATGTTGGCTAATATGTTGGCTATTGCTAATATGTTGGCTAATATGTTGGTTATTGCCAATATGTTGGCTATTGCTAATATGTTGGCTAATATGTTGGCTATTGCTAATATGTTGGCTAATATGTTGGCTATTGCTAATATGTTGGCTAATATGTTGGCTATTGCTAATATGTTGGCTAATATGTTGGCTATTGCTAATATGTTGGCTAATGTGTTGGCTATTGCTAATATGTTGGCTAATATGTTGGCTATTGCTAATATGTTGGCTATTGCTAATATGTTGGCTAATATGTTGGCTATTGCTAATATGTTGGCTAATATGTTGGCTATTGCTAATATGTTGGCTAATATGTTGGCTATTGCTAATATGTTGGCTAATATGTTGGCTATTGCTAATATGTTGGCTAATATGTTGGCTATTGCTAATATGTTGGCTAATATGTTGGCTATTGCTAATATGTTGGCTAATATGTTGGCTATTGCTAATATGTTGGCTAATATGTTGGTTATTGCCTAATATGTTGGCTATTGCTAATATGTTGGCTAATATATTGGCTATTGCTAATATGTTGGCTAATATATTGGCTATTGCTAATATGTTGGCTAATATGTTGGCTATTGCTAATATGTTGGCTAATATGTTGGTTATTGCTAATATGTTGGCTATTGCTAATATGTTGGCTAATATGTTGGCTATTGCTAATATGTTGGCTAATATGTTGGCTATTGCTAATATGTTGGCTAATATGTTGGCTATTGCTAATATGTTGGCTAATATGTTGGCTATTGCTAATATGTTGGCTATTGCTAATATGTTGGCTAATATGTTGGCTATTGCTAATATGTTGGCTAATATCTTGGCTATTGCTAATATGTTGGCTAATATGTTGGCTATTGCTAATATGTTGGCTATTGCTAATATATTGGCTAATATGTTGGCTATTGCTAATATGTTGGCTAATATGTTGGCTATTGCTAATATGTTGGCTAATATGTTGGCTATTGCTAATATGTTGGCTATTGCTAATATGTTGGCTAATATGTTGGCTATTGCTAATATGTTGGCTAATATATTGGCTATTGCTAATATGTTGGCTAATATGTTGGCTATTGCTAATATGTTGGCTAATATGTTGGCTATTGCTAATATGTTGGCTATTGCTAATATGTTGGCTAATATGTTGGCTATTGCTAATATGTTGGCTAATATATTGGCTATTGCTAATATGTTGGCTAATATGTTGGCTATTGCTAATATGTTGGCTAATATATCGGCTATTGCTAATATGTTGGCTAATATGTTGGCTATTGCTAATATGTTGGCTATTGCTAATATGTTGGCTAATATGTTGGCTATTGCTAATATGTTGGCTAATATGTTGGCTATTGCTAATATGTTGGCTAATATGTTGGCTATTGCTAATATGTTGGCTATTGCTAATATGTTGGCTAATATGTTGGCTATTGCTAATATGTTGGCTAATATCTTGGCTATTGCTAATATGTTGGCTAATATGTTGGCTATTGCTAATATGTTGGCTATTGCTAATATGTTGGCTAATATGTTGGCTATTGCTAATATGTTGGCTAATATGTTGGCTATTGCTAATATGTTGGCTAATATGTTGGCTATTGCTAATATGTTGGCTATTGCTAATATGTTGGCTAATATATTGGCTATTGCTAATATGTTGGCTAATATATTGGCTATTGCTAATATGTTGGCTAATATGTTGGCTATTGCTAATATGTTGGCTAATATGTTGGTTATTGCCAATATGTTGGCTATTGCTAATATGTTGGCTAATATATTGGCTATTGCTAATATGTTGGCTAATATATTGGCTATTGCTAATATGTTGGCTAATATGTTGGCTATTGCTAATATGTTGGCTAATATGTTGGTTATTGCCAATATGTTGGCTATTGCTAATATGTTGGCTAATATGTTGGCTATTGCTAATATGTTGGCTAATATGTTGGCTATTGCTAATATGTTGGCTAATATGTTGGCTATTGCTAATATGTTGGCTAATATGTTGGCTATTGCTAATATGTTGGCTAATGTGTTGGCTATTGCTAATATGTTGGCTAATATGTTGGCTATTGCTAATATGTTGGCTATTGCTAATATGTTGGCTAATATGTTGGCTATTGCTAATATGTTGGCTAATATGTTGGCTATTGCTAATATGTTGGCTAATATGTTGGCTATTGCTAATATGTTGGCTAATATGTTGGCTATTGCTAATATGTTGGCTAATATGTTGGCTATTGCTAATATGTTGGCTAATATGTTGGCTATTGCTAATATGTTGGCTAATATGTTGGCTATTGCTAATATGTTGGCTAATATGTTGGTTATTGCCAATATGTTGGCTATTGCTAATATGTTGGCTAATATGTTGGCTATTGCTAATATGTTGGCTAATATATTGGCTATTGCTAATATGTTGGCTAATATATTGGCTATTGCTAATATGTTGGCTAATATGTTGGCTATTGCTAATATGTTGGCTAATATGTTGGTTATTGCCAATATGTTGGCTATTGCTAATATGTTGGCTAATATGTTGGCTATTGCTAATATGTTGGCTAATATGTAATATGTTGCCAATATGTTGGCTATTGCTAATATGTTGGCTAATATGTTGGCTATTGCTAATATGTTGGCTAATATGTTGGCTATTGCTAATATGTTGGCTAATATGTTGGCTATTGCTAATATGTTGGCTAATATGTTGGCTATTGCTAATATGTTGGCTAATATGTTGGTTATTGCTAATATGTTGGCTATTGCTAATATGTTGGCTAATATGTTGGCTATTGCTAATATGTTGGCTAATATGTTGGCTATTGCTAATATGTTGGCTATTGCTAATATGTTGGCTAATATGTTGGCTATTGCTAATATGTTGGCTAATATGTTGGCTATTGCTAATATGTTGGCTAATATGTTGGCTATTGCTAATATGTTGGCTATTGCTAATATGTTGGCTAATATGTTGGCTATTGCTAATATGTTGGCTAATATGTTGGCTATTGCTAATATGTTGGCTAATATGTTGGCTATTGCTAATATGTTGGCTAATATGTTGGCTATTGCTAATATGTTGGCTAATATGTTGGCTATTGCTAATATGTTGGCTAATATGTTGGCTATTGCTAATATGTTGGCTATTGCTAATATGTTGGCTAATATGTTGGCTATTGCTAATATGTTGGCTAATATCTTGGCTATTGCTAATATGTTGGCTAATATGTTGGCTATTGCTAATATGTTGGCTATTGCTAATATGTTGGCTAATATGTTGGCTATTGCTAATATGTTGGCTAATATGTTGGCTATTGCTAATATGTTGGCTAATATGTTGGCTATTGCTAATATGTTGGCTATTGCTAATATGTTGGCTAATATGTTGGCTATTGCTAATATGTTGGCTAATATGTTGGCTATTGCTAATATGTTGGCTAATATGTTGGCTATTGCTAATATGTTGGCTATTGCTAATATGTTGGCTAATATGTTGGCTATTGCTAATATGTTGGCTAATATCTTGGCTATTGCTAATATGTTGGCTAATATGTTGGCTATTGCTAATATGTTGGCTATTGCTAATATGTTGGCTAATATGTTGGCTATTGCTAATATGTTGGCTAATATGTTGGCTATTGCTAATATGTTGGCTAATATGTTGGCTATTGCTAATATGTTGGCTATTGCTAATATGTTGGCTAATATATTGGCTATTGCTAATATGTTGGCTAATATATTGGCTATTGCTAATATGTTGGCTAATATGTTGGCTATTGCTAATATGTTGGCTAATATGTTGGTTATTGCAAATATGTTGGCTATTGCTAATATGTTGGCTAATATATTGGCTATTGCTAATATGTTGGCTAATATATTGGCTATTGCTAATATGTTGGCTAATATGTTGGCTATTGCTAATATGTTGGCTAATATGTTGGTTATTGCCAATATGTTGGCTATTGCTAATATGTTGGCTAATATGTTGGCTATTGCTAATATGTTGGCTAATATGTTGGTTATTGCTAATATGTTGGCTATTGCTAATATGTTGGCTAATATGTTGGCTATTGCTAATATGTTGGCTAATATGTTGGCTATTGCTAATATGTTGGCTATTGCTAATATGTTGGCTAATATGTTGGCTATTGCTAATATGTTGGCTAATATGTTGGCTATTGCTAATATGTTGGCTAATATGTTGGCTATTGCTAATATGTTGGCTATTGCTAATATGTTGGCTAATATGTTGGCTATTGCTAATATGTTGGCTAATATCTTGGCTATTGCTAATATGTTGGCTAATATATTGGCTATTGCTAATATGTTGGCTAATATGTTGGCTATTGCTAATATGTTGGCTAATATGTTGGTTATTGCCAATATGTTGGCTATTGCTAATATGTTGGCTAATATGTTGGCTATTGCTAATATGTTGGCTAATATGTTGGCTATTGCTAATATGTTGGCTAATATGTTGGCTATTGCTAATATGTTGGCTAATATGTTGGCTATTGCTAATATGTTGGCTAATGTGTTGGCTATTGCTAATATGTTGGCTAATATGTTGGCTATTGCTAATATGTTGGCTATTGCTAATATGTTGGCTAATATGTTGGCTATTGCTAATATGTTGGCTAATATGTTGGCTATTGCTAATATGTTGGCTAATATGTTGGCTATTGCTAATATGTTGGCTAATATGTTGGCTATTGCTAATATGTTGGCTAATATGTTGGCTATTGCTAATATGTTGGCTAATATGTTGGCTATTGCTAATATGTTGGCTAATATGTTGGCTATTGCTAATATGTTGGCTAATATGTTGGTTATTGCCAATATGTTGGCTATTGCTAATATGTTGGCTAATATGTTGGCTATTGCTAATATGTTGGCTAATATATTGGCTATTGCTAATATGTTGGCTAATATATTGGCTATTGCTAATATGTTGGCTAATATGTTGGCTATTGCTAATATGTTGGCTAATATGTTGGTTATTGCCAATATGTTGGCTATTGCTAATATGTTGGCTAATATGTTGGCTATTGCTAATATGTTGGCTAATATGTTGGCTATTGCCAATATGTTGGCTATTGCTAATATGTTGGCTAATATGTTGGCTATTGCTAATATGTTGGCTAATATGTTGGCTATTGCTAATATGTTGGCTAATATGTTGGCTATTGCTAATATGTTGGCTAATATGTTGGCTATTGCTAATATGTTGGCTAATATGTTGGTTATTGCTAATATGTTGGCTATTGCTAATATGTTGGCTAATATGTTGGCTATTGCTAATATGTTGGCTAATATGTTGGCTATTGCTAATATGTTGGCTATTGCTAATATGTTGGCTAATATGTTGGCTATTGCTAATATGTTGGCTAATATGTTGGCTATTGCTAATATGTTGGCTAATATGTTGGCTATTGCTAATATGTTGGCTATTGCTAATATGTTGGCTAATATGTTGGCTATTGCTAATATGTTGGCTAATATCTTGGCTATTGCTAATATGTTGGCTAATATGTTGGCTATTGCTAATATGTTGGCTAATATGTTGGCTATTGCTAATATGTTGGCTAATATGTTGGCTATTGCTAATATGTTGGCTAATATGTTGGCTATTGCTAATATGTTGGCTATTGCTAATATGTTGGCTAATATGTTGGCTATTGCTAATATGTTGGCTAATATCTTGGCTATTGCTAATATGTTGGCTAATATGTTGGCTATTGCTAATATGTTGGCTATTGCTAATATGTTGGCTAATATGTTGGCTATTGCTAATATGTTGGCTAATATGTTGGCTATTGCTAATATGTTGGCTAATATGTTGGCTATTGCTAATATGTTGGCTAATATATTGGCTATTGCTAATATGTTGGCTAATATGTTGGCTATTGCTAATATGTTGGCTAATATGTTGGCTATTGCCAATATGTTGGCTATTGCTAATATGTTGGCTAATATGTTGGCTATTGCTAATATGTTGGCTAATATGTTGGCTATTGCTAATATGTTGGCTAATATGTTGGCTATTGCTAATATGTTGGCTATTGCTAATATGTTGGCTAATATGTTGGCTATTGCTAATATGTTGGCTATTGCTAATATGTTGGCTAATATGTTGGCTATTGCTAATATGTTGGCTAATATGTTGGCTATTGCTAATATGTTGGCTAATATATTGGCTATTGCTAATATGTTGGCTAATATGTTGGCTATTGCTAATATGTTGGCTAATATGTTGGTTATTGCCAATATGTTGGCTATTGCTAATATGTTGGCTAATATGTTGGCTATTGCTAATATGTTGGCTAATATGTTGGTTATTGCCAATATGTTGGCTATTGCTAATATGTTGGCTAATATGTTGGCTATTGCTAATATGTTGGCTAATATGTTGGCTATTGCTAATATGTTGGCTAATATGTTGGCTATTGCTAATATGTTGGCTAATATGTTGGCTATTGCTAATATGTTGGCTAATATGTTGGTTATTGCTAATATGTTGGCTATTGCTAATATGTTGGCTAATATGTTGGCTATTGCTAATATGTTGGCTAATATGTTGGCTATTGCTAATATGTTGGCTATTGCTAATATGTTGGCTAATATGTTGGCTATTGCTAATATGTTGGCTAATATGTTGGCTATTGCTAATATGTTGGCTAATATGTTGGCTATTGCTAATATGTTGGCTATTGCTAATATGTTGGCTAATATGTTGGCTATTGCTAATATGTTGGCTAATATCTTGGCTATTGCTAATATGTTGGCTAATATGTTGGCTATTGCTAATATGTTGGCTAATATGTTGGCTATTGCTAATATGTTGGCTAATATGTTGGCTATTGCTAATATGTTGGCTAATATGTTGGCTATTGCTAATATGTTGGCTATTGCTAATATGTTGGCTAATATGTTGGCTATTGCTAATATGTTGGCTAATATCTTGGCTATTGCTAATATGTTGGCTAATATGTTGGCTATTGCTAATATGTTGGCTATTGCTAATATCTTGGCTAATATGTTGGCTATTGCTAATATGTTGGCTAATATGTTGGCTATTGCTAATATGTTGGCTAATATGTTGGCTATTGCTAATATGTTGGCTAATATGTTGGCTATTGCTAATATGTTGGCTAATATGTTGGCTATTGCTAATATGTTGGCTAATATGTTGGTTATTGCAATATGTTGGCTATTGCTAATATGTTGGCTAATATGTTGGCTATTGCTAATATGTTGGCTAATATGTTGGTTATTGCTAATATGTTGGCTATTGCTAATATGTTGGCTAATATGTTGGCTATTGCTAATATGTTGGCTAATATGTTGGCTATTGCTAATATGTTGGCTATTGCTAATATGTTGGCTAATATGTTGGCTATTGCTAATATGTTGGCTAATATGTTGGCTATTGCTAATATGTTGGCTAATATGTTGGCTATTGCTAATATGTTGGCTATTGCTAATATGTTGGCTAATATGTTGGCTATTGCTAATATGTTGGCTAATATGTTGGCTATTGCTAATATGTTGGCTATTGCTAATATGTTGGCTAATATGTTGGCTATTGCTAATATGTTGGCTAATATCTTGGCTATTGCTAATATGTTGGCTAATATGTTGGCTATTGCTAATATGTTGGCTATTGCTAATATCTTGGCTAATATGTTGGCTATTGCTAATATGTTGGCTAATATGTTGGCTATTGCTAATATGTTGGCTAATATGTTGGCTATTGCTAATATGTTGGCTATTGCTAATATGTTGGCTAATATGTTGGCTATTGCTAATATGTTGGCTAATATGTTGGCTATTGCTAATATGTTGGCTAATATGTTGGCTATTGCTAATATGTTGGCTATTGCTAATATGTTGGCTAATATGTTGGCTATTGCTAATATGTTGGCTAATATCTTGGCTATTGCTAATATGTTGGCTAATATGTTGGCTATTGCTAATATGTTGGCTATTGCTAATATGTTGGCTAATATGTTGGCTATTGCTAATATGTTGGCTAATATGTTGGCTATTGCTAATATGTTGGCTAATATGTTGGCTATTGCTAATATGTTGGCTAATATGTTGGCTATTGCTAATATGTTGGCTATTGCTAATATGTTGGCTAATATATTGGCTATTGCTAATATGTTGGCTAATATATTGGCTATTGCTAATATGTTGGCTAATATGTTGGCTATTGCTAATATGTTGGCTAATATGTTGGTTATTGCAAATATGTTGGCTATTGCTAATATGTTGGCTAATATATTGGCTATTGCTAATATGTTGGCTAATATATTGGCTATTGCTAATATGTTGGCTAATATGTTGGCTATTGCTAATATGTTGGCTAATATGTTGGTTATTGCCAATATGTTGGCTATTGCTAATATGTTGGCTAATATGTTGGCTATTGCTAATATGTTGGCTAATATGTTGGCTATTGCTAATATGTTGGCTAATATGTTGGCTATTGCTAATATGTTGGCTAATATGTTGGCTATTGCTAATATGTTGGCTAATGTGTTGGCTATTGCTAATATGTTGGCTAATATGTTGGCTATTGCTAATATGTTGGCTATTGCTAATATGTTGGCTAATATGTTGGCTATTGCTAATATGTTGGCTAATATCTTGGCTATTGCTAATATGTTGGCTAATATGTTGGCTATTGCTAATATGTTGGCTAATATGTTGGCTATTGCTAATATGTTGGCTAATATGTTGGCTATTGCTAATATGTTGGCTAATATGTTGGCTATTGCTAATATGTTGGCTATTGCTAATATGTTGGCTAATATGTTGGTTATTGCCAATATGTTGGCTATTGCTAATATGTTGGCTAATATGTTGGCTATTGCTAATATGTTGGCTAATATATTGGCTATTGCTAATATGTTGGCTAATATATTGGCTATTGCTAATATGTTGGCTAATATGTTGGCTATTGCTAATATGTTGGCTAATATGTTGGTTATTGCCAATATGTTGGCTATTGCTAATATGTTGGCTAATATGTTGGCTATTGCTAATATGTTGGCTAATATGTTGGCTATTGCTAATATGTTGGCTAATATGTTGGCTATTGCTAATATGTTGGCTAATATGTTGCTATTGCTAATATGTTGGCTATTGCTAATATGTTGGCTAATATGTTGGCTATTGCTAATATGTTGGCTAATATGTTGGCTATTGCTAATATGTTGGCTAATATGTTGGCTAATATGTTGGCTAATATGTTGGCTATTGCTAATATGTTGGCTAATATCTTGGCTATTGCTAATATGTTGGCTAATATGTTGGCTATTGCTAATATGTTGGCTATTGCTAATATGTTGGCTAATATGTTGGCTATTGCTAATATGTTGGCTAATATGTTGGCTATTGCTAATATGTTGGCTAATATGTTGGCTATTGCTAATATGTTGGCTATTGCTAATATGTTGGCTAATATATTGGCTATTGCTAATATGTTGGCTAATATATTGGCTATTGCTAATATGTTGGCTAATATGTTGGCTATTGCTAATATGTTGGCTAATATGTTGGTTATTGCAAATATGTTGGCTATTGCTAATATGTTGGCTAATATATTGGCTATTGCTAATATGTTGGCTAATATATTGGCTATTGCTAATATGTTGGCTAATATGTTGGCTATTGCTAATATGTTGGCTAATATGTTGGTTATTGCCAATATGTTGGCTATTGCTAATATGTTGGCT